>JAUZNK010014256.1:0-22636 GCA_035046665.1 Euphysa ruthae | reverse complement strand
TCACACAAGTCTTGATTTTTTGTCACAAAGTCATGTTACATTTTTGCGGGAAAAAGTTTCAAAAGGAATTAGTTTACAAAATATATGTCTTTGCTGGAAATATTTAACAGAAAATAAGGAACAATCCATTAATAAACGCACAGATTATATCAAGTTATTAGATCAAACAAGAATTTTGAGGTTTGCCTAACTTGTCACACACGCCATACACTTTGATCTGGTCTGCAGATTTGTCACATAACATGTATGCGATTTTTCATTCAGTTTATGTGGGGACATTGTTTAATATAAATAAGGAAATATTTATTTCATCATTTTTAATCATACTTAAATGCTGTCGTAATCAGCAGTTAATTGCGTCTCACAGTCACGCACGTCATTGCGGAAAGACGAAATTGTCAAAAAATAAGCCAAAAAACGTTAGCTCATTGAGGTTAATAAAATTAGAGGTTATATATTTTTCAACTATTTTAAACTGAGAAAATTTGAAAGAAGACATTCCATCCTCATCACCAATTTATTTTTTTATTTTATATATTTTTTTTTTTTTTTTTTTTTTTACACTATCCTAGTCTTTTATTGTTTATTTCTTATATTTTTTTGTGTTTGAGAAAAAGAGTGAGTTTCGATATTCCTAATGATTTCATGTGCGTTTTTTACGCTATTTTCTATATCTTTTTGCCATTGATTTTCAGAATTAAGACTGATTGTAGGATTGTAGGAATAACACTTTTAAAATACAATTGGTTAAAAACCTGACCGCTATTCGCTATTTTAAGATTCAGATTACTACGTGTTTGTGTGTAGGCTCTTCAATATGAGTAGATTTTAGTCACTTGTATTTGCAACGATAAAGGAGATTTTAACTTCGAGAATAAGACCCTAATAACTTTTTGTTAAGAATGAAACCCAATTGCAACAAAAGAATGAAATATTGAAAAAATTAACTCTAAATTCCCAAAAAAAAATTAAGCATATATTTATTATTATTACTTTGGAAACTAAATAAAATTTTCCAATAATACAAACCAATCAACCTATAGTTTTATAATTTTTTTCTCCGCTTAGAATAACTGACCAGAATAATATTAAGGAATAAAGCTTTTTTGTATCTTTAGATCATTTGAAAATGAGATTATTGAATGCAAAAAGCCATTTACTATCGCATTTAAAAATGCATTTAAGAAGCCTGACGTTAAAATCTTGTGGAAAAATTATACACGACACGCTATTGAAAAATAATGTCGAAAATGTTTGGCTGTATAATGGTGGTGCTATACTGGATGTTATTGATTGTTTTTATGACAGTAAAGACATAAACTATTATGTTACAGCACATGAGCAAAGTTTAGGTCATGCTGCAACTGGATACGCCAAATCAAGTGGCAAAACCGGTGTGGTATTGGTTACTAGTGGTCCTGGATTAACCAATTTGATAACCCCTATTTTAGATGCTACTAATGATAGCACTCCGCTGGTCGTTATTTCAGGCCAAGTAAAGAAAGAAGATATGGGAACCTTAGCGTTTCAAGAATGCGATGCAACTGCTATAACAAAGTCCATCACAAAATGGAATTATTGTGTGAATGATATACGGGAAGTAGAAGCTGTTGTAGATACTGCTTTCCAAATAGCAAACGATGGTAAAAAAGGGGCGGTACATGTTGATTTGCCACAATGCATTGGTTCAAGTCACCTAATAGACGAAAGTATAAGCCTTGCGCATTTGTCACTCGCCAGAAAAAACAATATATTTGATGTTAGTAAGAACAAAATATTCAAAAACCAAATAAATGTCATAATGGAAGTAATTAATAAGTCTAAATACCCTGTTCTATTAGTCGGTCAAGGGTGTATAGGACACAGTGAATTGCTACGGGATTTCGCAATTAAAGCAAACATTCCCGTAACCACAACACTACATGGAATGGGAATTTTTGATGAAACACATCCGTTGTCGCTTAAGATGCTGGGAAAACATGGATCAGTTTATAGCAATTATTGTATACAGCGTTCGGATTGTGTTATAGCTCTTGGGACAAGATTTGATGACAGAACAACTGGTGACGTGTCAAAATACGCACCGCAAGCGGAAATTATTCACGTAAATATTAACAAAAATGAAATTGATAAAATTATCAAAACGAAATATAATGTTTTGGCTGATTGTGGAGTGTTTTTACAGAAAGCCCTTGAGAAAGCTGAGTATAAATCTAGAAAAACATGGCGTAGATATATAAATAAACTAAAAATTAAGCATCCCTTCCGTTATCATAAGTCGCTTAAAATTAAGCCACAAAGCGTATTAGTTGAGCTGAATAAGCAGCTGCAGAACGTTGATAATTCTATTTTTACACTTGGTGTAGGTAACCATATGATGATGGCATGCCAATTCATTGACTGGAAAAGACCAAGACAAGTCATTGGATCCGGATCACTAGGAGTTATGGGTTGTTCAATTGGGTACGCAATAGGAGCTCAAATAGCTAATCCGGAATCCATGGTTATTAGCATTGACGGAGACGGGTCATTTAATATGACATCAAATGAACTAAAAACAGTTGCTGAGTATAACATTCCTATAAAAATTGCTGTGATTAATGATGAATCTTTGCAAATGATGAAGAAATGGCAAGAAATATTTTTCGATAAACGGTATACAGGAGCAGAAAATAAAAATCCCGACTATGTGAAGTTAGGTCAAGCACATGGAATTCAATCTCTTAGATGTGACAATTATAAAGACTTGCCGGATATTGTAGACGTATTTCTAAGTACAAAAGACCCAGTTCTGTGTGAATTTAAAGTCGAACAAGATATATGTTTACCCTTAGTCATACCAGGAAAAGCGCTGGATGAAATGGTGTTATTTGAAGATTATTATGAGCGCGGTTTGGATTACATTAGGAAAAAATTAACAAGTTAAGATCTATAATGAATTTATAACAGACTATTTATACATAAAGTTCAGATAATTGATAACATCATTTAAGCATAATATACGAGTTTGGTTAAGTTATAAAGAAATTTCCACAAATACAAGCATGTAAATTTTTGTTAACATTTGGTACATATGCACTAAATATATCTCTCATCGAACCCATGTTATCCTTTTTTATGTTTTAACTAAAGTTAGTGAGCAAATTCCTATTAAAAATATAATTTAAAGTTTTGATCGAAAATGAGTCGTTTTCTACTTGTGAGGTAACAATTTCGTGAGCAAGGCCTTAGTTTCATTAACTACTGTTTTGGCTGGTTAAATAGTTGCAACCAACAGTGTTTATCGCTCTGGATTAGTCAATAAAAATTCCAAGAAAACCTTTGTTTTCTTCAATATTGTAAATAATTGTTGGAAATAAGGTCTAAAATAGCAAATTCAGTAAAGAAATTTTTGTGAAAGTTACACTTTTTATCTAATAAAATTTGCTGATTAACAAAAGCCACACACCTTAAAGACAAAGTTTGACATCTGGGAATCTGTAGAAATACACTCGAGCATTTAACATCATCTTATCTATCGATATTGGGGCTAATCATGAAAGGGTAATATACAGCTGGCATCGGAACTGGTTCGTTGACAGCGTTATTAATCGCTACGTCATAAGTATTGCTGCCTTTTAAGGTCTCGCGCGTGCTGACATACAAACTGCGGTTCGCCAACTAAGTTTAAAAGTTCGTGGTTCCAGAATTAAATTTGAAAAACCATTTTGAGCATGTAAACCAGGTATCATACCCAAATCATTCTCAAACTAATGTTGATGCCTTGCGTCCAATTTTAAAATTATCAACTGCGCCATAAAGCCAGAATTCCAGCTGTGTATAGGAAACATACTGTGATTTGTGGGTATGATAGAATAATTATGTTAAAACTTTTATTTTGATTTTGAGTCAACCCATTTAGTCAGAGCTCCTCAAATATTTTAATTCAATAACAATCGACAATAGTAAACCTGGACCTGGTTTATATGATTTAGTTTTGTTAACTTGGTTTGTTAACGATTGCATTTACACCAAATATCCCTACCCAATGGGCAATGTGGATAATGATAATAATTTTTGGCTGATGATGCCTCATAAAATAAAGTAGCTTTTGTTACAGTTTGCATGCCTTGAAGATCATTTTTATTTTGTCTTATTGCAATTCCATAAAAATTTTGTATGTGGTCAATTGTGTTCTTTGTCAATTTCCCTTTGTCGCCTACACTATTTTTAAAGTTTTTTTTTTATTAAGAGATCTAATATTTACATGAAAAGCTTGATGGTGTGATCTTCTTGATGTAAAAGTTCATGGTAGAAGAAATATGTTTTTCAGGTGCAAAAAATAACAAGTAAAGATGTAATGCGTTTTTTTTGTTAAAAAAAGCTGTATAAAGTTGAACAACACCATTGCTTTGACATGTTGGACAAGCTAACATATATACATTTATCAACAAATTATAATCTATAATTCTGTTTCCAGTTTTTAGAATATTTGAAGAATCTTTTTATTGGGTCGGCGTAAGTTCTTTTTTTCGAATATCATTTAGTTTTCCTTTGACAGCAGGTCAGTGTTTTCTATTTAAATTTTCGGTGTTCTTTACTGTATCTACATAAAGTAAATTAGTATTATTATACTCCTAGTATTTACAAAAATTTAAAAAATTTCTTTCTTTTTATCAAAGGGTTTTTTACCTATTTTAGCTCATTGTTTACATGAAAATATTTCGCCATGCTTGACATAGATATGTCGTCACTTTGAAAAGTTCTTCATCATTTTTCAAGATTGTTTACAACATTTTCAAATGTTTTGCTTATTCAAAAATTTACGGAGTAGACTCAGTTACCATTTAAACCTAGTTTCCATTCTTCAAAGAAATATTAGAACTTCTAATTAGGTAGAAAATGAACTAAAAGACGTTAATAAAGGCAAAGCAAAACTTTTGTGCAATAGTTCTTTAATATATGAAACTTTACCCATCTTTCAGAGAATTCTTTTATCAAATAACGTTTTGAGGAAAATATTTTTAGTAAATAAAGTTTTGAGGAAAATATTTCCTCCAAAAAATATTTTTAGTAAATAACGTTTTGAAGTGGATAATATATATTATACTTATTTTATTACTTATTTTAAAACAAATTATTTTTTACACTGTGATTATCTTCATATATTAAGTTTTCTGCATTTTACAGTGCATTGTAGCACTAATTTATTTTTAAAAGGATTTTTGCTAGTAATCAGTGATCTAATAAATAAAATAAAACTTAAAAAATGCATTTGTTATCTATAAATATTTTCTTATTTATTTTATTATTTAGTTATTTATCTAATCTTACATAACTTTCAGTCAAACACACTCCTAAATTTCATAACATAAATTAGTATTAAGGAGAGGACTTTACACACTAGTTATACAATATTTAATACGTATGACGACCAATCAAAATAAAATATTTGTTTGGCGTATCAGACACTAGTTTACATTGTGTTTTAACTACTATCTGTGGTCAGAATTAGGCAACGTAAGCAGTGATTATTAAAATACCATTTAGTTTTACAGGAAATTTCAATAATGATTATCTTTCGCTATCCCAACATAAAAAAACGTAACATAAAGAAAACTGGCTACCACATGAAGCATTTGACTGTAGAAACATTAAGGAAACTCTTAAGGTTTAAAGCTTGAATATTTATTTTCCGACTCACAATATTTACAATTTAAAAAATAATAAAAGCGCATCTTCTTCAAAAGTTGACTAGCTGTTTGTTCACTTTGTTGTCGCAACTCATTGTTTATTTTTTATACGTTTAAGCCAGTCAATTGCCTTATTGTTTATTTATAATGATGCCAAAACTAACTGAGATTCACAAATTTGGTAAAAAATAATAATGACATAATGAAAAATAGAGAATGGAGTTTTATATTGTTGATACTCTTTGTTCTTTGTTTTGAAATATTCATTTTTTTAAGTTGCACTCATTTACTGTTGTTGTTTTGCTATTCTACTTTGCGTTTGATAAGCATTGAAGGCTGAAATAAGATTTGCTTCATCATTGATCATCTAAATTGCAATGAAGCTCAAAAAACTGTAATTGGAACCATAGTTTTGTTTTATTAAAAGCTATTAAATAAATCTGTTGTAAATATCTTTTAATCTTAATTTAACTCTTGAGATTGAAAATCACTGATGTACCATTTTCGATATAAATTTCTCATCTCTACTTTGTGAATTTTTTTCTAATTTAAACTGCTGTGGGTGTATCACAGACCATCGATTCTGTTAGTGGCTAAACTGGTAATGGTGGAGGAACTACATAATAACGAAAGCTGTAATATTCTAGTCCGCGTATCTGCTTATTTGCTTCACCAAGTTGTTTTCAACGGTTTCGAGTAGATGATTCATTGTTATTTCAGCATCTTTTTCGATATTTAACATCTCTATCTTCAGTGCTGCCTCAGATTTTGAATTGATCGAAGAAGTTGGGTGATTCCACAAAGTATGCATAGATAGACATTGCGTCGATTTGAAACCTTTCAAACGATACATTTATAAATACCACTTGATTCGGAGACAACGTGTTCGCCAGACAGAGCCATTTTATTTCTGTGTTGTACTTTTCATGAAAAGCCGTATTTGGAGAGCGTAGTTTATTTCGACATTTTGTTAACTCTGTACTCAGACTCATATGTATACAACAATATAATAATATGGGATGTTTGCCAATCAGTTATACATAAATACACCTTTTACGTATTCTCGGTTTGTTACTTTTTCGAGTAAAATGTATTTTCTATGATATGGTGGGGTAATGATATCTATTGAAAGAATATGTTCTTCAAAAAAAAAATGATTTTATGGTATATCTTATATATATATATGGTGAAAAAAAAAATGCTTGTTTTTTAATTAGGAATATATTTTATTTAAAAAATAATAACTCACTGCAAGGTTTCAATTTAATTTACTGTTTATAACACCCCCGTTTTTATTTAAAGCCATGATACTGAATGTTAAAACAATAGATGCTTGGGATAGTTCGAAATGGAATGTTAATTATTCTATTTTTTAAAGTTAAAGTTTTGTTTTAATATTCACTCGAAGTTTCTTTTATGCTTTACAGAATAAACCGTGGAATACGGAAAAGGTGTATTGATTATAACCAATTAAAGTCCGGTTACAAACAGCGCTATTCTTTGTAAATTGCCTTTGCGTATACTTTCGCGTAAGCTTATTACAGTATGTATGTTGCACCTATCGTTGACGGTTTACAAACAAGTAATACATTTTGTTAACATTTGTTGATGGAACTACACAGCTGAGTAAATAATCAAACTTACATTTCTCCCATAAAATTTTTTTCGTGAGTTGCGTAAAAATTGCTGGAATCAGACTACAAAATAACCAGAAAAATAACTTGACAAAAGTTGATTTACCCTCTGTTTAAAAAAGAGGGATCAGGTTATACCATTAAAGGTTTAACCAGCTAGACAGACACAAACAACTTGACTTTTTTACCCTCACGTCTTACACCTACACTTCGATTCCATCCATCAGAATCATAAATCTAAAAAAAGGTTGGTGGTTTATGGTCCCGATATGGTATATATGTACAGCTAATATAAAAACGTTTGAATTATGTTTTCGTATAAGTATAACGGCCAAGGTCATAGGTGAGCGTATCTAGCGCGCGCAAGAAAAGTTAAAAAAATAGTATCTAGTGTACCGCCGGCAGAAGTAGATATTTTTCGTAACACCAAAGAATTTCCTTATAAAGCCGAAAGTAAACTACTACTTCAGTGGTAAAAAAACAAATTAATAACATTCTATAATCAAAAAATAGACTAAAGATTTCAAGAAAAACTTGCACCTAAAAGCATAGAATTGACCATATACAAATGGGAAGGAAGAACTTGGACACCTGCACAACAAATGACCAGAAATACTTAAATAAGGTCCTTAAAATTTGGGCAATACGACCTAAATAATAGCCATAAAAATTACCAGAAAAAACCTAAACAACGTGTAAAGTTACATCACAGGGCTGAAAAATCCAATACAGATCATACCATACTTAAAGACAAAAGTACCATTCTCAAAACTTTATACTTTTTAATTTTCAACTATGATCCACTTCATCGAAGCGCACACATTATATAATTGTCTCCTAATTTTATGAAAGTTAATGTCTAGTTTGTTAACAGCCCTTGTCTGATTACTCTTGATTTAATGCGGCTTCATTACTTGAAGTATCACTATTTGTTGTTTTCTTTAAGATGCTCATTTTCGATGCAAATTTCAAAAATTTTTTCCTAAAGGACTTAAAATTTTAAAATTTAGAAAAAAGCTCACCAAATGAATTTACCATATCTGTTGTCTTACTTGAGGACCGTCAAAGCCTCTGGATCCCCTTTATTTTTTCGAATGTCCTATAAAGTCTATTGATGCCAGAAGACTTTCATCAGATAGATCAGAGTACCTGAAAAAGCTCAGAGTTAACAGTTGGATTTGAAGTGCTGTTGCTTATTTTGTGCAGCCAAGCGAGACACTAAGCACGAATTAAGCAAGAAATGCTATCTATCACGTTGATTGCTATTCGAAATTCGTCTCTCCAGACAAACAGCACGAACATAAAGAAAGACCTTTACACAAAGGTAAAATGGCTGCATTTGAGAAACGTTGACAATGACTAAAATAATCAAGGATTTCAACTCAAACAAATGCAATAAAAATGAGAAAAATTCAATTTACATGGTCTGGTTATAAGAGAATTCTTTGACCTTAATATTTAAATCTACGGTTACTTTTAAAAATTTTCAACTTACATAATGAGGGCTACTATGCGCTTATTATTTCCATTAGCTTCTATTTCAAACTGCAACGGATGATGTTTTTTGCTTGGTTTGAAAAAAGCATACAGCAAACTCACTATGCACCAAAATTTTTTTGGTATAGAAACATTTCCTTTTGAATGCAGTTTATTTACAATTTCAGCTATTAGCCAAACTTATGTGACGCGGTTTAAATATTTTTTTCGCCTTGTGGGGAGAAAAATAAAAATGGTAGCTTGTCTTAAAGCTTTTAAATATTATTTTAACAAAATGTCTGAAACAAATATACAGTCTTATACTAGAGAAGAATGTATTAATTGGCTTAATGATATAGGACAGTCTTCAACAGGAACAGTTGAAGTATGAATACCCCCAATAACAGCTTAATGGAGTTCACAAGAGCAGTTTTATCCTATTGTCGATCAGACTATTTTTGTTCGTTATTGCTCATATAAAAAACAAGGGAATGTTGGGCAACAAGAAAAGGCATTTCAAATGATACTCCAAAGTCGAAATATTGTGACAATAAAAACAATGTCTGTGCCTGAGGCAGATATATATCCAAGGTATGGTTAAGAAATCATATGGAATAGAAGCTAGACCAGTTGTTATTTTTTTTTAATGGTTTGAACCAAGAAAAAGGGTATTGCAGATTGGTACCTAGGGCTTATGCTGCCATATCCTTGCCGTATTATTGTTTTTGAAGTACTATAATGACACAAAAAAAAAACTGTTAGAACTGAGATGCACTCAAAGGTTACAAAAGTGGCATCGCCGTTTAAAGAAGGGCTCATTATCAATGATCACACTTAAAGAAATAAAAGCAAAATGACCAAAAAGAAAAACTACAAAAATGGAAACATATCAATAGCACCTGCTGACCCTAGTAATAATAGCTATTTTAAACGAGATATATCTTCAATAATTAAAAAACTGACAAATCAATTAAAAAAAGAAAAACCAGTAGAAGAACATGTTTTTTCAGTGCTCAGCAATAAAAATTGTGGAATGAAATCACCACTTGGATTAAATTCAAATTTCAAAAATCATCTAAAAAGAGGATTAGCACTCACTAAACAAGATTACTGCAAGGTACCATTGTTTGATTCAAGTGTAATTTCTATCGATAAAGGCGAACTCAACAAAATAAACCATTATATAAATAGTGACAGTGATTATATAAACTACCGCGATAAAAATATTATAAACAAAATTGAAAACAAACAAAATTATATCATTGATATCATGAAACAAAACCATATGAAAATTATACTTGAAAAATCTTTCATTCTCTATCAAACATAAAAATATCCCTCTACACAAATCAATTGATTCTCAGATTGAAAGTAAAATGGCTACTATAAAAATTAATATTAGCTTCCTTGAATCGCCCAAACCTAGTGGGAGTAATTATGTTAATGCCATTTGCCAGGTTGACGACAGGATATCCATCTGATTAATAGGCCAAACTGTATTTAAAATTCCCCAATCACGGATTCTTCCTATAAATCTTTCGACATGTATGCGAGTTGAGGCTGTGTCAAAATTCCTGGCTACGTCAACTACTGCAAGCTGATCACCCTCTTTTTGTTTTAGTCTGTTTAGTGTTTCACCTTTTATTGCACAAATTTCTTGTATAGAAAATCCTCTATCACTCATTATTTCATGTTCTTTTTCAAGTAACAAAATTGCACCCGTCTTTTCAGTTATTTCTGAATCAAAAATTGACCCCGGGAAAATGTCGCTAAACAAAAGTCCACCACCATGTGCTGTAATTCCAATAAGTGCTTTCCCAGTTTGCGTATTTTTGTAGTTTGAAAACATGAGAGAGTTAATCTTAAAATTTGAAGCACTCTGAAATTTGAATCTATGGTATCTATTACTATGTCTGTTAGACCATGTCCAGTTTCAACAAAAACTTGAGGCATTTTTTGTAACAAAAACCCTTATGCGGGTGTCAAATCGATTTGGTTAAAGATGGTAGGCACAAACAAGACCCAGCCAGTAAATATTCCCTGCATTGTTGCTTTAGAGGTTCCTAAAATATATGCCATAATGCCTTGGTGAAGACCATGCCTACAAAGAGTAAGCACTGCTAAAAGTTCTGTTTCAGCAATTGATCTTCTATCGTTCGAACAAGAACAATCATGATACGGTATTAAGTGCATATACGGTAAAACACAATTGAATATAATATTGAATTGTTCAATCGACAAGCCACATAAATACTGAAACAGTTTAGGTTGTTTTATTAAGTTTTTAAAATTGAGTTCTTTGTTGGTTGATGTTGCTCTTTTATTTTGCAAATTTGATATTCTTTTTGTACTTGTTATATTCACAGTTTTTGATTTGTGTATATCTCTGTTTAACGACTCTTTTTCATTTTGTAGGAGATTTATTGAGTTTTTTGTATCTCTAATTTCATGTTTAAGTCTAGCAATTTCGTTTAATGCTTCATTCAATTTTTTTTGTACTGTATTTTTGAGAGCTCTCTTTTTTTTCAATTTGATGGAATAACATCTCTATGTTTGGGATTTCTTGGTTTTTAGGTCCAGAGTTTATTATTTCAGTAGCAAGCTCGTATTTGCGCTTTGCTGTTTTATATTGCAGACTTATTTTAGTGCTTGGATTTTTATATTCTTCCGATAACTTTTTTGCTATTTCAAATTTGCTGCAAATTTTATTGTATTGATCATCAGGAACAATTATATCTGGTAAAGTACTTTTTCGCCCATTACTCCAGTGAGCACTAGAAATAAATCCATGGTTTCAATTCATTCCAGTTGTATGAAACGGTTTCTTATAAGAAATCTGGATGTCTTCAGTTCGGGGTAAACGATAATACTTTAGGGGCTGACTCTTCGAGTCTTTTGATTGAAAGTTGTTAAAGCACAATGCTGAAGAACAAGACCATTCCACCATGATCTCAGTTAAATAAAAGTTAAAAAATTAAAAAAACACCTATATTATAAATCGCTTCGTTGTTGCTTTCTTAATCTGTCACTATAATATTTTATAGTGACAGATTAAGAAAACAAAGATTAAGTAAACAAAGCTACAGTTTTATTTTTTTCCTCCACATCGTATTAAGTTCTTTACCAAACAACGCCGTATGAGTTTGACTAATGTCGATTTTTTAGGTAGATTCTAAGGCGTTATTTCTATTATATTATTAAAGATTTAAATACGAGTTCAAAAAGGACTCAACCAACCATCTAGCGTTAGTTTTAGAAATAGAAGTTAATTTTAAGAGAGTTTCGTTGAGTTATTTATTTAACTGAGTTCTACTTGAGTAACATGAACAAAAATTTCGATAACGACTCTCATATCTATTATTATCAAAATTCGGCGTCTTTCTTACTCCGATTCGAGAAGTAGGTGAAATCCAGGAAAATCCAAGTGAATTAATAAATTTTACATTTTTTTTTTTTTTTTTCGCTAACCTGTACAAAACAGTAAAATAAATCCTAATTTAATGAGTTGGTTTTTGAAATTTTTCTTCTTTTTTTTTTACATAAACTTTATAGTTTTAAACTAACCTGCACAAATAAATAAAATAAATCATTATTTTTTGCTTTAAAGTTGTAGTTTTTTTATTTTTGGGGGTCTAGGGCCTAAACACTAAAATTTTGCAAATATAGAATAATGGAGGAAATCCTTGCAAATTGAATTTTGAAGTTTTTAAATTCTATCTCCACCAAACTGCATAGAACGATATTATAAACTCTTATATTCCTAAATTATGAAAGAATGGTATGAAAACTATCACGTTAATGAAAAAGTATCATTTTCAGGATGAAAAACAATTGCCATATTTTAATAATAACTCTAAGACATACTCGTGCCTTGCAACAAGCTAACTCCGTTACAGCGTTGGCTTTTTTTTCGTTAAAACCTTGGTTTCTGACTCTCTTTTGATATTTGCTATAGAAAAAGCTATTATTTTTTTGGATTTTTTAATTGCAGGTCTCGCTCTTTACATTTTACTTTCAAACTGCTGGCATTTTTTCGCGCATGCTCAACAATCTGTACCCGTTCTTCTTCTGATTTCCCTTCTAACCAATCTAGTTTTTTGTTTTTGTACGAAATATTTCATGCTAAGATTATACGATTGAATTTGGCTTCGTTCGAATCAGCATATCCAGAATAGCAAAGTTCAGTCAGTAGATTCGATCAAAACGACAAAATCTGTAATGAATTAATCTGAAAATACTAGCAGCTCAACAAAAATCCGCTTCATACAATAACCCAGAAAATTATTTCTACATGTTTACACTAATTCAATAGTTCTTTAAAAAGACTTTTCTATTCATTTCGTTTTCTTACACATTAGTGTTGGTAGAGCATAACGGTTCAATTTCTAAATAATAACAGGAACTAACTCAGGTATGCAACGTTTCTTATGGAAACATTCTCTAGTGAACTTTCCCACACTCCTATGATAAATTTACACTTTATATAACACTCTACTTTACAAGTGCATAACATCTGTTGATTAAATGTCTGCTATGTATTCATTTTAACACATATATCCATACTTGTGCTAACGTACGTAACGTATCATTAACGCATCAACGATGTTTTAAATTTTCAAAGTCTCAGAATGTCTCAAGGCTAGAGGTATAAAGTTTGAAACACATTTTTTCCTTTTAGAAGTGTTGACCGAGCGTCACCCATATGTCAGCAATTTAAGCAAGCATTTGAAATAACATGTGTATATTTTTGATGTTTGAGGAAAGTTTTCTTACATTTTGGTATTCAAAGAATGAAATTCTTTTAATATTATGATAAAAGCAATATTATTGAATTTAGGAGGGTATAGTTGTCTATTTTCTTGGTAAAGCTAAATTAATAAAATATTATTGACTCTAATCGATTAGACTGACCCTCTGACTTCTTGTAAATTTAATTTTTTCTTAAACACACGTGTTTATAGAAAAACACGTGTGTAAAAAAAAACATGCTTTTAATCAAACTCACACTTGCATAAACTCCTGAAGAGTTTTTTTGTATAGTTTTGCATACGCATGCAGTATTTAGAAATTAAAATTAAAAGCCGCAAATTCAATATGTCCCTGCATCAGCACTTGTCCACCATAACATCCTTCCAAACCCCAAACCCTCCCCAAGCAGTGGAGGCCACAATGCCTCGCCTGTGTGGAGAAATTTTGATTTTCGTATTCTTAAAACAACAGAAATACACGCAATCTATTTTACAAAATAAAATTATTTACGTATGCAATATTCATACAGAGAAAATCTGTTCAGATTTGACCTCAATACTTTGATTGCAAAGTCTCATCTTCAATTGATTATTTTCTTGGAATGTATTTTTCGTTGGGAAACATTTCACATAACATTCCTTCTGTCGATTTCCGAAGAGTTCAAGAGTATGGAACTGTAAAAGAAACAGACGAAACAAAAATCTACTATATTACTTAAGACCTTACAGTAATTGCATCATTTAATATGGAACAATGAAGAGTTATATTTACCTTTTTCTGTGTAACTGATGAATAATTTGTACTAAATAAAGATCGTAACTACATACTACATTGTTCTTGTCCTGAACAACTCAAATTTCACTTGACTATCCACAAAATATGTATCTTAAAATTCAATTTTCCACCTTTTGCTTTGTCATCACACCGTAGGGAGATTTCTTCCTCTGTGCAAGCCTAACGTAAACTCCTTTAAAATGCTATGCTCTGTAATACCAATAAATACTAAGTCCTAAGAAGAAGAATTTTATGCAAATCTAGTTTCAAGAGACAGAAACGTTTTATTATAAAAGTCATAATAAAATGCAAGCAATGCAAAAGACTCCCTGTTTCTGTGGAGAATAACGTATCCAAAGAAAATCTTTTAACCATTAAGTTCTAAATTTAAGTAATTTACCTGAGCTTACCCTTATTTTTTATAAGCATTCACTTTATAAGCATATAAAGGGCGAAATTCTTTTAAATCTAATCATGAAAAAAGGATATTCGGAGGCTTGGTTGACTTAGATTTTTACAGCTTATAGTTGAGAGACAAATTTTTGTTAAAGTAATTATTTCTATCAAACAAAAAAACTGTCCAACATATCAAAAATATTTCCATCTCCTTCACTCCCCTCAACCATTTCAGCTGTGAGTACACTTCTTTTGCATTTTATCTTCTTCATGAACGTCTGCTACATATTACAATGATTAGTTTTATATGTGAGTAACAGGATCACATAATCATATTGGTAAGATTTGATTTAATTATTCAATTCGATTCAACTCAATTATTCGATTCTATTATTGATTCCATTATTCGGTTTGTATTTTTAACGTGATCCCAACAAATAATTTACGAAGAAAAAGGTCACACGAGTTTGGTCCTGGTGTACTTAGAGCTCCTATTTGAGCTTACGAAAAAATCAGTTGTTCTGAGGTGGGTTAGAACCCGCAGCTCTAGGATCCAGAAATTTACCGTGATCGATATCCCAGTCCTCCAAATTTATTTATAAAGTTTTAAGATTTACTATTTTTAAGATTGCAAATTTTAACTAAACCCCGTGGACCCTTCTCTACTAAATTAGGTCGAAAAACTATTTGTTTTGATGTTGGCCCACATTGAAATAATCGAATCCTTTAAATTTATTTTCACTATTTTAACATTTCTTTTTAAACGCAGCAATTAGCCAAATTTTGGCGGCTATAAAACTAACATAAGTTGTCAATGGTGTCTAGCTCAAATGTCAGGGTGTTCGCTTAGCATACGAGATTCGTTTCTTCGATTCGAATATTCGATTCGATTTGATTACTTGATACGGTTATTCGATTCGATTATTGATTCGATAATTGGATTTGTATTTTTAGTATATAGAAAATAATTTTTTCCGAGGTTGGTTCGAACGTACAGCTCTAGGAACCGGAGAGGTGCGGTGATCATAAACCCGGCCCTCAGATTTTCTTTTTACCTTTTAATATTTCTTTTTACATACTTTATGCACGAATTAGCCAAATCTTTTTGGGTATACAGCTTGTAACAATATGAATAATAGTACGAGAAAACTTTAATATGCACTGAGTAGGAAAACAATGGACCATTTATCCAAACCTGGGCGAGTATACATGAAATGAATAAAAGCTCATTAAGAATATTGGAATATACTTTTCCAAAAAAAGACAAGTATTTGAACAAGCCAAACATGTAATAAAATAAAATTTTCATCCTCATGTTTTCGTAAGGTGTTTAAAACTCTCTAAACTTTTTGAATGTTACATAGGTAGGTGTTTTGGAGCTAATAAAAGAAGATTAATGTGCGTTTTTACCGATATAAAATAACAAAAGTATTACTAGACGCAAAAAAGCATGCAAAAAGAATTAAAAGGATATTTGATTTTGACAAGCAAGAAACTTGTTACTTTTAAAACTTTGATTGGTTTAAGTTTACCTGACAAGTTGATTGTTAAAGGACTTATAATAAAATCTTCTGAAGAGCAAGTTCGCAATATTCAAAAATAGACAATATTCCTCACAAAACATATTATGAATATTCTCGCACAGCTATTATACTACCAAGAAAGCCAAATATTATGAATATTCTCGCACAGCTATTATACTACCAAGAAAGCCAAATTTTATGGTTGTTTTTTTGCATTAATGTTGTAAAACTAGATAAATTATATGAAATTAGAATAAAATGTAAAAGAAAAAACAATCTTCACGAAAAAAGAAAGAATATATTATCTCTTACATGTACTGTGAAACTTCAAAAAGGGGATCTTTTGATAAAAAAAGGCTCAATTCATATGGTTCCCCTTTGGAATGGATTAAATTAAGATTGGCACGTTGTTATTCAAACCAAAACATTTTAAATGTGCATACAGAAAAATCATTGTTGCAGATTCAGAAAGTTCAAAGTTCATGAGAGTTGTTCAAAAATGAAAAGTGATATCAAATATAAAATAGAAGCAACAGATGTTTCTTTTGAATTTTTTTGTTATAAAGTTTTATCTAAATCAGATGTGAAACCATCATCGCTGTTTGACCAACTTAACTTCTGCTTCACACAATTTTTTTACTTACTTCATCCTCCAGACGTATGAAGACTTCTTACGCTTGATGTGCCTCTACAGTTAGTAATACCAGCTCGTCTGCAAAATCAAGATCAGTGATGGTAATAGCTGGATTAAGACTCTTCTTTTCTTTTGTAGTTGAATTCTAGTTGTTTTTCTTTTCCATTTTAAGTTTTTCGCTTTATATAGTCCATTAAAATAGCAAAAATATATGGAGCTAAGGTGTTGCCTTGCAGAACATCAACTGCCACTTCGAGGTATTCTGTCTCCTCATTTGGTGTTGCTATGTTTGCACTTGCGTTCTCATAAAATTTTTTTTTCTATTTTAAAAAACGTGGTAAAACATCGTATTCTTTTAGAATTTTCATCATCTCACTCCCGCCGACAGAGTAGAAAGCTTTCCAAATATATAATGATAGTTTTACGGTCGTGACTTTTTACTCCCTTTATGATTCGTCTCAATACTTGTAGATGTGCTTTTGTGGTTCTGTCTGGTCTGAAACCATTTTTTTTTTTTGGGTTTTATGTGGTCATCCATATTTGGATGCAATATGGATCATCATATTTACTACTTTTGTTGCAACTGAAGACAAGCCAATACCACGATATTTTCGTGTAATACTCAGGTCTACAAACATTGATAGTGGAAGTAAATTTATTTCCGACCATTGAGTTGGTTCAACTTTATCGTTAATGAAGCTGTTAGCAAATTCGACAATGATATCGTCTAGATAGCATCTTTTTATTACCTCAGATGGAATTTTGTCAGGTCCTGAATTTTTACCTTCCCGTAGTTGATTTTTGATATCTATTAATTCGAGTGCAGTAAATTCTTCACCTTCAATTTCAAGATTATATAGTTCCTTGTTATGTTGGTTATGTTATAATGCTAATCATATCTCTCACAAATTGCTACTATTTTTTTGTCAAGCCATCGTCATTTAAATGAAAACCAAACTTGTAATTCTAACAAGTTAATCACAATAGAAAATAATAATAACTCTGGAAGAGTTCAACTTGTTTGAACTTTTTCAGCGTTCGCTGCGAACAAAAAAAAATTTTATTGATTAGGTTTTATAAAATGTAACTATTGAGCATGCTCAGAAGTGATCGCTGACGATCGCCCGAACAACTTTTGCTTTAACCCTTTAAGCGACGCGTTAAATTTTTATACCTGCTCCAGGGAACGCGTGTTATTTTGGGCGATCACCTTTATTTTTCAAACTTTTGCTTATTGCCATTTAAAAACACAAATATGGTTAATTGAGACAAAAAAAAATACAAGTTAAGAGGGAAAAGATAATTAAGAATAATTTTATAAAACATCATGCCAAATCAATACACCTTTTTGGTGTGATACAACTGAAAACATGGTACAGCACATAATCCAACATCACAAAGCAAACCCTCATATCGTGAATCCTTTCTATTGTCTCTTTTTCTACAAACAACACACCTCCGTTGAAGTGCTGTCTTTGACTCAATTTCTGCAACATATGAAGGGAAGTGCCTCTGAACCAATCTCATTGGATTTCCATCATCAAGACTTCGCCTCCCACCCCTTGCACTCGTCACATTCCCTCCGCCAAATTAAATAATTTGATTCCATGTGTAACCTGTTTTACCACATGCCAATGCAAAAATTTTTATCCCAAAACACGCACTCTTTGACCGTATTGTTTGCTTGAAACTGAGGCGACCTTTCCACAACTGTAAACATTCGTCAATGGATATGTCACGCCCAGGTTGTAGTAAATTTTTCCAACGAGAAACAATATATTGTTAAACGTTTCTAATTTTTGCGCCCTTGGCGTATGATTCTCCAAGCGTATTTGCGCCCTTGGCGTATGATTCTCCAAGCGTATTTACATCAACGGAGTAGATATATTTTTCCAGTACCAGGAGTCTATTTTGTGATGATATAATTTTTAGACCTGGGGTTTCAAAAAATTTATTTTTTGATATAGTACATGTGTAACATAGGCTTTTGTATGATTCCACGATATAGTATTGCTGATAGATACAAACGTATATCAAGTGAAGTAAACATGTCTTGCTAATGAAGGTAAATATACGTGATCTCTTAGTAAAGATTTTACAGCAAGTCATTTGCTTAAATTGTTAATTTGTTTGTTCAGCTATATATTCACAAAACTCATTAGTTATTATATATTCAAAGAGTTCAAGTGCTTCATCATTTTTGATGTCATCGGAAACTTTTTGCTCACTGTTAAATTGAAAGCGTCGCATTCCATCTTGAGGAGGTTCCTTGTGCCAAACTAAACCACCAAATCGACTAAACTTAACCTTTTTACTAGCTGGACAATTGTCCTTTTCAATAGTTCTGTTAGCAGTAAAATCAGAAGAAATATCTGAGGAATTTTGCTGAAGTGGAGGAGCTTCCTCTAAAACCTCATCATCTTCACTCAACACAAATTCTTCTTCTATTTCTGAATCAATTATGAACTCTTCTTCATCACTAGAAGAGGAATCATTCAGCGATGAAGGATCTGAATCATAATCCATTACAAAATCTGCACAATCTTTTGCAGAATACGACTGTTTTTTCGCTGACATTTTTATTTTTTTTAAAATACAATAGCTATTGACAAAATAGCTGTAAAGAAGCCATTTTGGGCTTAAAAGCTCCACAGAACTTTCTAGATTGAAAAAATCCACGCTTGAAGGTCGTTAGGCTAATATTAACAATACCACCACACACCCTTGAACCGTATTATTACGGCAATACCGATATTGTGCAAAGCAGCATCGCCGTAATGTTACAGTAGTTACGCTTAAACATTTAGTTTAAAATTTAAGGATAGTCGTCAAGATTTTACTTCCTCTCTTGCACTTACTGAAATTTCTTTTGAAGAAAACTTGTCAAATAAAATGAAACTTGTAAAAAAAAAAATGATTGGGGCCAGCGTTTTTGTCACCCTTGACGATGTTTCTCTATTGACAATAAAAGTAGAGTGACTCTTGTGGTTGATTTCAAGTATTTCTTGAAATAATTTTAGAACTTTGTTTTGCACTTTCTTTAAATTTATATTATAATAATATGATAATCACTTTCCCTTATACATTAACATCAAAAAAAAAAAAAAGTTGTTTATCTTCTTTGGGTTGAATTTTTGCAAAATGCAAGAACTTATATTGTGTTTGTTGATAATTTATTTACTGTAAAAAGCACCTGCAAACTTCAAAAATAAAAAAATCCTTTTCTTTTGCTGACCTTTTGGCGCTATTTCTATGAACATAGTTTATTAAAATATTTTTTTAACGCGCTAATAATTTACTTTAAGGGTGTGTTTCTTTTGTAAAGGCTAGAGAAAAATATTCTATTATAAATAGAATAATCTATTCTTTGCCTATTGTCTTTGTCTATTGCTTAATCAAATTTTCATTACATTTCAAGTATTTGGTGCAGAGCAGACCAGAAGGATATTAGAGATTTCAACATAACGGATTGGGGATGAAAAAGAGATTGAGATTGTTTTAAACCTCAATGAATGACTTTAGAAGAGGATGCTTGAAAGGAATTTTATAAGTCTCAATCAAGGTGAACTGCCAGAAACGGTGCAAATGCGGGGAGTTTGACATATGCTGCACAGAATATTGTAAATGCGGTGGTGGATGTTGATTTATGGGATTTTTTTTGTTCAAAACAAAAATCCTAACTGTTTGTAGTTAAAACCTAGTTTTCATCCCACCTTCTTGAGTACTGTGAGATTTACATTGAAAGAATTTTATACCATGACTTTGTTGTATTGATGACGTCATAAAACACACTCTGACTGCTCATATCTTCTGAACGTTAGATTATCTTTTTCTTTCTAACTGTGTATACCACTTTACAACGTGGTGACGTTTTCCTTCCCATGAAAAAAATGATGACGTCGGCAATCACATGACTTTTAAAAATGCCTCAAAAAAGAAGATATTTCAGAATGTGATAGTTAACATTGGTGCCAAGTTTTATGCTTGAGAGAATGAAAATGAGAATGTTATAATTAACGTGGGGAACCAAGAAACTGCCGAGAAAAACTTCCAGAAGGGCCCACTTGGCAGGTCTTGGAGTACTTAGAACGCCCATTTGCGCCTACGAAATTCACAATGAGTTTTGCTCAGAAAATCAAACATAACATGAAAGGAATATTTCCGTTAGAGGTGGGAGTTGAACTTGTGAACTTTCGTTCCATAGTCAAACTTCCTACCACTGCGTCAATTTCAAGTGTTGTTATCCTAACAGACTTCGCTAATATCAAACTTACAAGTTATAAAAATGTAGAGCAAAATACAGATGCGTGACTAAATTTGAGCCAAAAAGTTAGGTGCCTTACGTTAAAAATGGTTGTCTGGCCGAGCGGATACTGCATTGGTCTCCAGATCTTAGAGCTGTGGGTTCAACCCCACCTCGAAACAAATGATTTTCTTTACTCAAATGGGAGCTTAAATGGAGATCTAAGTGCACCAGAACCAAACCACTAGAAACTCTCTGAAATAAACAGCTTGAAAAAAATTGTTAGCCCCACATTAAAAATTTTATAAATCATAAATTTTATAGAAATTTATCTTGAAAATACGTTAAATTATTATAATTATAAAAACAAATTTAATTTTTTTGGGAAATTTTAAAATAGGGCCTAACGAAAGTGATTTAGTTAGCAACAATTTCAAGAACATTCGTCGTGGTCATGATTTTGAAAAGGAAGCCCTTGTATTTTTTAACAACCAAACATTTTCGAATGCTGCGCCATGCACCATGCACAATGCGGGTGTATTGCTTTTAAAGATGAAACGTATGCTTCTAGTCCTGATGCCTTAGTCGCTCCAAACATATCTCTTGAAATCAAAACCAGGGGAGTAAATTCAAATGAACCACTGTCAAACCTGTTTAAACCCCTAGCTTATTTCATTCAAACACAACTTAAATGACATGCACAGAACCAAGTTATTATTTTCTTACATCCTATCACCCTGAATCAAAAAATGCAAAGTAGCTACAGAAAAATACAGAAAATATCATTTTTTTGAGATGTAATAAAATGTTTAACCGACAGTATTTTTTTTCAACACACCAATATGAAACTGACTGCATAAAGAATATAAAATATAGTATATTGCAACAATGGAAAAGAACACTTTGGTCGAGTTCCAACTTTGGAAGGTATCAAAGTCTTGTGCACACATATTAATAAATGGTCACTTAAACCCCCTGTTATAAAGTTTCTTACCGAAAAAAAATAAGATTTTTACACCCTTTACTTTTCTTTGGGATTAATTTTCCCACAGTCCACAAACAACACCAGCTTTTAAAGACTAAAGTATTTGACGATGAACCAGAATTTATGTTTATAGTTTTTCAAAAACAGTTTTTTTTTTTTACAGGAATTAAATTTCTTTTCAAAATGAAACCAAAGTTTCTTCATGTGAAAATTTCTCCTTTTTAAATTATTTCGAAATTTTTATTTTATTTAAATTCTCTTCTCCAAAATTTTCACTACAAATGCGCCCTTTTTTCCAGTTCATACCTTCTGTTGTTAGGATCTTTTTATATTGTTTGGATACTTTTATTACTTGGTAATTTTTATTCCTTTTTATAGATTATTAGAGCTAAACGAATGATATGAATTTGAAACAACATTCAATTTCCGGTTTTTGAAAATAACTTGTTTTGTGCAACACTATAGATAGATTCCAAAAATATTTGTTTTTGTCAACTCAGGCATTAATAATTAAAGAGATAAAACGCATGTCATGAGTTATAAAATTTTA
>JAUZNK010014245.1:0-22642 GCA_035046665.1 Euphysa ruthae | reverse complement strand
TCCAAATTATATATCAGTTATCTATCCAAATTATATATCAGTTATCTATCCAAATTATATATCACTTATCTATCCAAGTTATATATCAGTTATCTATCCAAATTATATATCAGTTATCTATCCAAATTATATATCACTTATCTATCCAAATTATATATCACTTATCTATCCAAATTAGATATCAGTTATCCATCCATATCGATTTGAACAGCGAGATTTACTGAACAGTAATCAATATTATAATTATTTAATCATTTATTTATCAAAGAAAATTTTTATTAAATTTCCAGAGAAAGTTAGATTAAAACATTTATTTAAAAAAACTAGT
This sequence comes from Euphysa ruthae, assembly GCA_035046665.1. NCBI lineage: Eukaryota > Metazoa > Cnidaria > Hydrozoa > Anthoathecata > Corymorphidae > Euphysa > Euphysa ruthae. Next base: position 22,314 of record JAUZNK010014245.1, on the reverse strand, counting down.
TCAGGTTCTTGTAGTGCTTAACCATCAGGGAAAATCTAGAAATAATACCATAGGTTTGTAAGGTAAAATTAATTTTATGTGCTGTAAGGATCTATATTAAGGCCTATTGATTATATTAGACCATCTAAGAAATTTTTTCAAAGCAATTGTCAGATTACTATGAAGTTTATAAAACTTTTTATTTGTCTACCATAGGACTATTGTGAATTAAAGAGTAAGTAGAAAATATGAGTGTTAATACTATACTATGAAAACCACCTTCACAGTTTAAATGCTTATAATTCCTTAAAATAATTTTTTTAAAAGTTGTTCTTAGCTGTTCTCCATCTATAAAATATGAAGATTGTCATTTAGATGCTTCTTTGAGTGACATTGTTTATTTAATTATCTTCCCTACCCTGATAACTGGAAATTTGATCTGTATTTTTATTTAAGTGATATCTTATATAAACTGGATAATATGATCCTTGTGTTTACTTTGTTATCAATAAAAAATCAAAATTTATATGCGAATATTTTCTGTAAATCATTTTTTTGTTTTATTTCCTTTAAATAATATTATTTTATGAAATTGAAAATAATTATGTAAGGATTATAATGTCTCAGATGAAATCATTTTTTACATTGTGGTTCGTCCTCTTTATTTTGTTTCATTTATGAATATTTCATGTTTACAATACTCCTTGTAATGGGAACATGGGTGATTTTATTCATCCATCTATTTTAAAATTATGATATTAGATTAAAATTTCTCTCTTAGTTTTTGAAAATGTTATTTTATTTCTATTCTAATAATTTTTATTAACATGTAAATTATGTATTAAAATATATCTCATATTATTTTTTTCAGGTTATTATATAGTTGGCGTAATTCACATTGTGTTTAAACATTTTCATGATCAAAAATATCAATCTAAATATATATTTAAATGGTTAAGCAATTTTAAAGTTTTATTGACTGATTTGGCTTGTAAAATGCTGCTGTCAATATTGAATATGATTATGTGATGTATATAATAATTCCTCAGTTCCTAAAAAAAAAAATAAAATTAACTTGTGGGTGAATATTTATACCAAGGTTCATTTTCATAACTGCTTTTGGTTGTATTTTAGCGATCACCGTGTTTTTCAGTTGTCTGTTCTTTTTGTAAGTTTAAAAATGTTGTTGAAATTAGCAAAACATTTTGGTATTAGGTTGAAAAGGATTTCCAACTGTTTTACATGTTTCATTTAGAATAAACATCTTAGGAAATCTTTATTTTGTTGAATATTTTTTGGCATACAAGATATAATTAATTTTCGTCTTAAAAAAACAAAATCCTCCCCCACTATACATTTTTTTTTTTGTATTTTAAGAAACTTATTCTTGACCTTCTAGTTTCAATTATTCAATTCAAAATTTTAAAGTTTGTCACGTTTGTTAATATATAAAAAATTTCTAGATATAGATCTATGTTTAAATCCAGGTAACAATTATTTGGATTTTTTTTTTTTTTTTTTTTTTTTTTAGAACTAGTTTTCTGGTTTTGCATAATTTGTGTTTAATAAAAGCTTGAAGTAAACATTATTGTTTCTTTTGGTAATAAATCTTATCCTATGGTTAAAATAAGTGATATTAAAAAATATTTCCAGGTAAAAGTATGGAGAGTGACCTGGTGAAATATAAAAACTTCTTGATTTAAAAAAATATACATAAGAAAGAAATGTAGTAAAAAGGCCAATATTTCAATCAATTTTCTTTATATAAACCAAATAATTTGCAGTTTTAATAGTAGGATTAAAATCTAAAATTTATATTTGAAATGTTAAAGGCATTTAATCTTTTTGTGTGTTTAGTACAAAAGGTATGTTTGATTCCTTTACTTCTTAATTAACCCCTGTTAATTAAGAAACAAAATGTGCTGTGGTGCATATCCTGCTAGGCTTTAATGAAGTTCTTTTCGTTTTTTGAATCGATGTTTAAGGCTTTCACGTTTATGATAAAGATATTTTTTGTTAGCTGTGTTTTATGTTTTGTTTTAAGTTTAGCATTGTTTTGATTTTACTGTTTTTCTAAAAGAAACTACCTATTTCAATCAGTTAAACTAACTAATCAAACTGCATTCTAATTCGTCATTTAGTCTTAATGTGCAAGTTCGTGAGTTCTAACCTGGGTTTTTTATATCGTTTTATGTCTTAAATTAAAGTGTGACATGCACATTATATATCAATGTAGTTAACGAAGTCATTGATTTTTTTTGTGTAGTAGCAAAACAATTTTGGTCCAGTAAAGTGAGTATTTCCTTACAGTTTAAAACTCCAATCAGGCTCACCAGTGTACTTTTTGGTTACTAACTGTCCATAATCTGGTTCAGGGCTTAGGATTTTCAGTATATATATGTTTAAATGTTCCATTGTACAAAATTTGTGGTAGGGTTGCATGTATATCATGTTAAAATTTGTAAGTGAAAAGAAGTATTCAATCTAAAAATTTAAATTTTATGTTATTGATCAATTCAGTTAACTTTTAAACCAAATTTGTTTAAGAAATAAACGCTTTTTATCACTAGGCTAATTTTACATATTTATATTTGAAGAGTCTCCACTGAATTTGGCAAAAACTTCCAATTTTTCCTAGGACATATTTTACCGAATCAATTAAAGTAAAGTTTCTTTTAAGGTGGCTTATTATATTATTATTCTCTTGTTACCCTTGTTAGTAAATCTCTCCTTAGATTAAAAAAAAAAAAGAAGTTAAATAGCAGCCCCACCATTTATTACCTTTATTGTAACTGAGTTTATCAATAAAAACAGAAAGAAGTATTGATTAGGCTTTAACAGTAAAATCAATAGATGAAGACACTTGGTTTGTTTGTGCTTGGAAATATAAAAAATGATATTGTTGATTTGATAAATAGTTTTGAAGCACTTTTTTTATCGAGTATTAATTTTACATATATAATTAGAATTAATTTATATTGTAAAATCTAATTTCTACTTTTTTCCTATTTATTAATATAGTAAAAGGATTGTAAATCCTAAAGCAAGCTATTTGAGAATTTGGTTGTGAAAGGAGAATCACATATGTCATTCAGGCTCAAGAGAAAGGTTAGCGCCCCTGACAGGTTAGGATTTAGCAAGCCATATACACATAGTTCCGAAGTAGAAACAGTGCAATGGCCTCCTCGAACACGCTCTTTAATAAAAAGATGTTCTTTTCGCCAGAGTAGCAAGGGTGCAGCAAGTGATACAATTAATGAAAGTGTCATGCATATTGCAGATAATAATGAAGTTAAGAGTAATGATATTCCTAACAAAGTTCCTGTTATTGGCAATGCACTAGAAACACAGCAACGGCCAAGAGCTTTAATTAAGAGAGGCTCGTTTCGGCAAGAAAAAAGTGTAACAAAGAATGTACTAGATGAAATATCAAGCACTTCAAATGTTGAAGTGAAAAATGAGGCTGGTGATAATTTTCAAAATGGCACTTCTATTAATTTCACTAGTTACATTTATAAAGAACCAGAAACTCCTGGAGAGGTTGTTTTGACAGAGTTGTTTAGAAATTTTGTTGTTTCTGCACATGTGAAGATATTGAATGTGTGTAAATCAGTAAGGAAATTTATTGGGTTTGAATGAAACCTCTGCCTGAAATTTACTTATTATTTATGCTATAATTATTACATGGTTGTTGCTACATGAATAAGTTCTTATAAATTCATATAGCAAAAAATGTTTGTCTTGGTCATTTTTGCGTGTGTATATTAATCCTTTTGAATTTTTGTACATAGAATAAAGTGACTATAAATGACGTTATTTAGCTAACTTTAAACTATTGTTCCTAGCAAGGAACTTTTAGACTCTTCTTTAAAGAAGATTTAGACAATATCTTGTTTACTCGAAATTCAAGTATACTCAAATTTGATTTCTATTTTGATTTAAATTTCAAATAGACAAATCTAGTTTCAAAACAACACCTTATGCTTATTTTGTATGTAGTAACAATATTTATGTTAGGAATTTAGTTTGTTATTCAGGGGTTACGTATGCTGTTTAAATTCTGACTTTTAATAGCATTGTGTATTTTTAAATTTTTTTTTAAAGGCAACTTTGGAAATGAAATAAAAATTTTTCTGAATAACCTTTGCGTGTGACACAAGTTGCTCTGCAGATTACCACAAAATATACTTAAAACTATAAAAGAACTAAGCCAATTTTGTTGTATAATTTATAGCATTTATATTTTTAAAGAAATATAAATATATTTAAAATTTTGTTTTGGATAAAGTAACCAATTAAAAAAAGTTTATATCAAAAAGGCCAAAAATTCTATGTTACAAAAACTAACACTACTTACAAAAACTAACGTTACAAAATGTAACGTTATGTTATAAAAACTAACAACAACTAGCAAAATAGCACTTCCTATTATTTCTGAATGTAAATATTAATTAGTTCTTGGGTAAAATATCTAAACATTTTGTGGTATACCCATCAATCAATCCGTAATAGAGCTGGTTTTACCAGATTTTTTAAAAATATTTTTCATTTGTTGTGGATGTCTCCATTATTTTTAAATTTTGAATTTTTTTTTGAATTTTTGTGTCAATTGCCCTTAGGGAATAGATATTGTAGTCTGTTTAATGTTATGATCCAAAAATTTACATTTTTTTTTTGTCATCTTGAAATAAAATCAGTAAGACTTTAGCAGTCAATGCTTCAGATATTCAGGAAAAATTCTTGTTATAGTATATCTTGAAATATGTCTTTTATAGTTCCTATAAGGATTGTTATATATTGGAAGAATTGAAGGTCTATAAAAAGTTCTATTTTGAAACTAATCATAAACCAGATTTCAGCACTCTAGATAAGGTTTTATGAATGCTTTGTAAACAGCCAGTAATGACTTAAAAGGTCAAAATAAAAAAAATATAATTTTGGGAACACTAATCAGCCCCTTAAGCTGGTCAGTTCTCTAATTTTTTTTTATCCTTCAGAAATTTCTCAGGATTTATTAAAGAAAACATTTCTGATAATCAGGAAACATTATTTGCAATTTTTGAAAGTTTCTGGTTGGTTTTTATAATTTTTAGGTGTTATTTAAGTTCATCTTTTTGATATTATTTTTCATAACATATTGGTTATAGGAACGTCCTTTATCAAAATCATTACAACGTGGAGAAGATCCACAATTTGACCAGGTAAATTCTTTACATTTGAAGATGCTACATAGCTAATGGTTAACTTTATATCTGAAATAAAATACGAAAAGAACAGCACGTTTCATTTCTTAATCAAAATTGAGATGAATGAAGCTTTTTTTCTTTGTAAAATATATTTGTGGCGCAACAGTATTATGTATTAACTTATATTGCTTTATCAGGAAAAAAATAGCTAGTTTAATATTTAAATAAGATTTTATCAACACACTGCATTAAGAATCATTAACTTCATGCCGTTTCATTCTGACGTTTCTAAGAGTTTTCATAGTTCAAAAATCCCTCTTTTCACGAATCTTTTACGCCTTTCAAATACATTGTTGTTAGTGTTTGATTCTTTGTCGTTTAGTGTACTAAATTCAATGAAAGGCTTCTTCTTCTATAGTAAAGATATCCCACACCTAAAATACTGGTAGTAGTAAAGCCAATAAGCTAGTCCTGCCATTAAAGTACAAAATATGGTTAAAATGCAATAAAATATCAGTGCATTGCTAAATAGAATAAATATATTGCTAAATAGAATAAATATATCACTAAATAGAATAAAGATTTTAGGTTAAAATATAAAAATTATCTTAATTCCAAAATATTTTCCATTTAAGTAGAAATCAATTTAAAAGAATTATTCGTAAGCATATATAATTAATATAATAAATTAGTTACAACTAACTCTTTTTTTTGTTGTTGTTGTTATTGTTTGGTTTTTTGTCATTTTTACGGCTCGTTTTTAATTAACTAAGTATTTAGTAATTAAATCTGGCATCACTCCTTTTTGGTCAGCTCTTGCTATATGAGTGACTCCTTCCGAATTAACCTAATGTTGAGTTTTAAACAACTATCCTATTTTTATATAATTTGTTCTAAATTATTATGAAAAACTACATTGTATTTTTTATTTGATTAATTTTCGAAAATATACTTATCTATCTATTTAGTTCAAAGACTTTATAAGTTTTATAATTTGACTGTGGTAATTTAATGTTTAAGACTCCATTTGATTTTTTTCTTTGAGAGCCTTCAGCACATATGATTTGACTCCAGTCAGAAAAATATCTATCTATCTCATTTGAAAATTGTTGTTTAATAATGAAATAATACTTCTGGAAACTTAGACGAGTGCCTATGATACAAAATATTATAGAAGAATTTAATAGAAAATTCAGCATTTCATCCCTCCTACTATTTTGTTTTGATGTGTTAAGGTATGCACTTAAATGTTTTTAGTCGCAAAAATTTACCAAAATCAAAAAATTATATCGTGTACTATTACATAGTATCAAAAATATATTTTGATTTTTTAATCCAGTCATTATAAAGGGTAAATGATAATTGATAAATGATAACTGGTTATGTTTTGGGAGGCAACCTGTTACTGTTTTCAGGCTAGATGTTATTGGTTTCATTGAAGTTAAAAACAACACCTATCCGTTTTTTAAACCTTCCGTACATACTACATCAACATAATATATAACTATTTGTAAACTACTCTCGCATATAAAAAGCATCTCAAGCTTAACCAAAAAAATAACATTGTATATGTATTACTAATGTTTTTCTACTGTAGATATTGGTGAGTCAAAATTATTAACTGAACCAAAGAACTTCAGCGTGTTGTGAAAAATGACTGATAAAAACAATGAAATTTCAGTATTGCTGGCAAAATGACCACACATTTTACTGGGGTAAAAGATCTATAGTAAACTCTGAATCATCCCTAATATCATTAAAATCAAGGAATCTGTTTACTCATTCATTTAACCCAATTATATTATTCACACATATCACAATCTAGAAATTTATTTACACTTTGCCTGAAGACTGGAGTAGGTTGTTCTCTGTAACGTAGCCAGATAAATATTTAACTCATGTTTAACATGTATTTAACATGTTTCCTTCTAGACTTTTATATGTTGCTAGGTTGGTTTTATTTTATTTAGCTGTTGAGTTCATTGAGTTCAGTAGCAGAGCATTGCTTACCATCACTTTTAAAAACATTATTTCTTTGGTATGAAAGACAGGTATTTTTTTCTTTTTATAGTTTTTTTTGTCACAAGCTTATTTTAATATTTTTTTCTTGATGGCAAAATAAAAAAACTTTGGTTCTTTTATTAGTCATTGTCGGCCCATGGTTAAGTTCCTTGTTCATTCAACACACTGTTTTTGTCTTAAATATGTCAGTGCATCAAACTGAGTCCATTTTGACTCTTTTGTAAAAAAAAATTCTAAAATTCCAAAGAATATTCTATCTGTATAAAATTAATTTTTTGAGGAACAAACCATTTATAAATTTGACTTTTAGTGTCTACATGACATGTAAGCTAAGACTGTCGATGTTGCGACCTTGTAATGAAATCAATTCCGGTAATTTTTAGCTTGTACACAGCAATAGTAAACATTCAAAATAACTAAACGAAGATTGGAGTTCAACTATATCGACAACGAAAAATTCTAGCTGTCAAAATTCTTTAGGTTACTATTGCATCTTTGAGCATTTATCTACTGTATTTGGGTGGCATTTTTATCAATCAGTACATTAAATCATTCTTTTAAGGTCAATTTTGTAGCATGCCATGTCAAAATTCTGACCCCTTTGACAGTGTTTCCATTATGAGTAGGGCACTGAATCACAATTACCTTGGAATCCTCTCGTTCAAGCTGCAGCAATCTTGCAATCTTGTTGGATATTATCTTACCGGCATAAAAAGCAATTTCTTCGATTATTACCCTATTCCTTTATTTCTTTTTCTTAATTTGACATATTTCTTATTCATTATTTTTCTTTACTAGAGTAATGAAGAAGTTGTTCCAAGAAGCCCAAGTCGAATCAGAACGTATGTTTTATTTATTTGAGATTACTAAATATATTAAGAAGTAGTATGCAGGTTTCATAGCTACTTAAAAATAAAAAAACCAAAAAAATAAATTGAAAATTATTTCAACTTTCCGAAAAATGTTAATGCTCAAAATAACTGCCGATCTTTGTAATCGGTGAAATTAAAGAAAACAATGATCAGTTGAAATATTTATTATATTTATTTATATTTCAAAGAAAAAATGTTTTCAGGGTGATATAATAATTATTTAACAGGCTTAAATGTAATTGTTTTATTAAATTTATCACCACTCCGTTTTTATACTAGTGGTTATGCCAGTTGATATTTTGTGGCAAGTTGTTATGACACAAATATAAATAGAGATGAGAGGTATATATAAGGATCTAATTACATTTATTTATTGTTTACTACAGGAAAAAAAACTGTTTTGATTTTTCATCAAACTATATATTATTCTTTGAGTAAAATAAACACAATATTATCCTACCCCTACAGTGTAGTAAATGACAAAATATGCAAGATTATAAAAACTTGTTTATAATCAACAAATAAAAAGTTAAAGTATTAACCAATATTACTACTAAGGATTATTCGTTTGGAACCTTCATCAGTCCATTGTGAATTGTATCCTTTTATTGGTGAAATTGATGATCCAAAATCTTTACAGATATTACACATTAAAGAGGACGCTGTATTTTTTGACTTAGGCTTGCAACAAACAACAAGCTATTTGTCCGCATTATACTTTAGAAGTAAAGAGTTTTTCCATGCTTCTGTAGTTGAAGTTTGAAGCATACGTTTTGTCAATAATTTATTTTTCGTTCAAATACAAGCTGATTTATTCGTACCTGAAAGCTATACAGTCTTTACAGGATTACCACAAAAAAAGGATATGTTTAGTTGTTTCCTTTTAGTTATTATTTTTATTTGATCTTCGTTTTTATCTTCCATCGTATTATATTATTTTTTAAACACTGCTGACTTATTTTCATGGGGTGTGTTTTGCATTACAACAACAATAGAATAGTGCGCAATGAGTGAAAATCAAAATAAGCATAAGATCGTTCTTTTTTAAAATTCCTTTAAATAAATAATGAAATAAATATCAAATAATATCTTTCATTTTTTTGATAATAATTTGAAATGCTCCAAATTGTTGAAATTTTAATAATTTTGGACTATATTAGATTCTCAGTGGAGAGAAGGGTTTATTTTAGTCTGTAAAACATGTTTTTTGGATTTTTATAGGGAATTTATGTACCAGTTTTTTTTATTATTGTTTTAGTATATCAGGCTGTTTTGAAAAAAAAATTCAGGCCCTAAATGGTTCTGTTTATTTTTGTTTAAAAAATATGTTTTTTTTTCAAGAATTTTTGAAATTTAATTGATGTTGGAAAAGATTATTTCTGATAGTTTTAGCATGTCAGCCATTTTAAAAAAGTTTTCTGGGAAGTCTCTTCCCAGAAAATAGGCCAATCTCCTTCAACTTTGGTCCAGGCAACTTGTTTTTTGATTTTTCTTTAGAGTATATTCTGATTCTATTGAAATATAATGAATTTTTACGATCTGGGCTTCAGGTCAATTTTTGTTGGGAATTTTTATTTCTGATTCTTTTAAAATTTGATAGCGGCTTAAGAGACGATTTTTTTTAAAAGATACAAGCCTTTAATTAATCTCGGAGACGTTTATAGCGTCCTTCATGTTTTTTCATTGAAAAAAAGACGAATTTCGGAAGATGAAATGAAAGATGCTTACTATAGACGGTCCCTATTCTGGCCTAAAGGACTCTAATCGGTTCAAATTATGAGCTGTTTAGGAAGTTATGGTAACTTAAGTTAAATAAAAAAGTTATGTTCTAGAAGTTGTTTTTCTGATAGTTTTAGCAAATTTTGAAAATTTTAGGCCAAGGACTTTGAAAAAACAACAAGGTTTTTAACAAAAAATGCATCTTTTGCACTAGAAGACTAAAATTAATTTATGTCTTTATGATATCCCAAACAAATATTGATGTTTATATATATGTCTGTTTTTTTTAAGTCTGATATCACATTAAAATTTCAGGAAATCAAAAAAAAAAAAACTATCAAATTTAGTAGTGGCGATTGTGAGTTCTCCATATCTAGTTGATTATGGAATTAGGTTGTTAGAATGCACCATTTTACTTCTATATGATGTATTTTTTTTAGTGGGTCTGAGTCACCTCGACCTGGTTCGCGTGCTTCTTTTCGAGAAAAAGATTTCTTGTGGGAGAGAAGAGATGTAAGTTTAATCATACCTAAGTATGGGTGTGTTTAGTGTAACCATGACTTCTGATAAAAACATATCAAGTATTTTAATTTTTTTTTTCAATGAAATAATTTCTTGTGTAAATAGTAGATATTTACTATGGGATACTTTTTTTAACCAATTAGAATTTCATGCTGAGTTTTAAATTCATTTTAAGCCAATCAAAAAATGTATTCAGTTTTAGACTAAAGATATATTCTTTGTTTTCTCTTGAGATATTCATGTCACCTAATAATAACTCATCATAAACTTGTGGATATAATGGGTTTTGAAAATGTTTTTTTTTATCAGCTTCAAAAATGTTGTCTTTCTTTACTCCTCACGAATATGTGGGTAACACTATTTTTTATATGGTGTCCCTTCCACAATGGTGCCTATTTGGCAATTTGTCTTATTTAGTTTATATTTTGCATAAAAGTTACTATGATCACTCAGTTTCACTACAAAACCTTACACCCCCAAAATTTGGTACGAAAGGATATATTTAATGGCTCTGAATTAAAATTTTACTATTTTTTAAGTTATAAAGGCATAAGTGATTATGTGATCATTTATTTATTCAGTATTTCATTAAGAAATGTCACAATTTGTTAATAATTTGGATATCTTAGTAAAAAATACATAATTTGGAACAAAAGAGTTTCATCAAATAACTGAAAAAACAATTTTTGTTGTGGTAGGGACGTAAAGTCGACATTTGGGAGTATTTCAAATTAGCAAGGTTTTTAAACCTATTGTAAGTATGCATAAAACACTAATGCATGGGTCTGTTAAATACAAAATAACAGTTACAGTATATCAGTACTTGTTTGGATCATATCAAGCATATCAAACATTATAAAACATGTGGAACAAACTTTCCAACATTTAATCTTTCTTAAAACATTTATATTCCCACGTTTCCTCAAAGAGTTATTTCCAAATATTTTCTTTAAAAATATTTTTCTTGAAATCTTATTTCCCAAATATTTTTCTCAAACACTATTTCCTAATATTTTCTTTAAATGTCCCCATGGATTTTACTTCCAAAACACTATAAGGAACGTATAAACAGAAACAAACAAATATATAAGATTTAAGAAACTCATCAATTCAAAACCAACACACAAAGACAAACATGATGAATAGACATCTTAGCATGTCGAATTGATATTTTGATTTACTTCAGATCTAAATCAGGCCATCAAACTAAACCTGGAAATTAAGTATGAAATATGTATAAGATAAGTGTGGGTTATGTTGATAAGTAAGTATGCTGATTGACAAATTTTTCTCAAATTATCCATCGAAAAAAAAAAAAAGACTTTATATTTAATTACTTATTTTGAATGTACAAACAATTAAAAAGAAGGTAATTTTTTTCTCAATTATAACCTGAAGATCATAATAATCTTTGGCAGTCTAAATCCATCTGGATTTCAAATGAGAATAAACTTGTTAAAACCGATAAATAAAATAACTTTCTCTTTCTGTCCTTCTCTTTATGGTTTTTGTGCTTTACCTTGTTTCTGTACAAAGATTCCCTCTGTTTTTGTGATCGCTCAGTGCTTGTCATAGCATTTTGACTCATACTTAAACCATATTAAGTAAAAAAAAATGATTACATGTGTTTATGGCATTGTGCTGATGCTTCATTCCGGGTTTCAATATTATAATTGTCTAATTATAAGAAAAGAATTGCCGAATTTGCATTGTGGACGGGAAAAATGTTTCAAGACATTACAAGAGAGATATATGGAACTACAATAAAATACTTATAAAAAAAAAAACTTGCGTATTCAAACACTACAACAGTATAAAAAAAAATCTTATGACTGCATTACTCAAACAGTGGCACTACAACATAGATGGGTTGCAGAAACGACACATTTTGGAGCCAAACAGTACTGTTTACAAAGTTCAATGAAAAAGAAAGTTGGAGGATTCAAAACTAATTTATACATCAAAAATCAATATAAAACATTTTCTTCTTTCAAATTAAACTAAAAAATAGTACTTATTTTGAAAGCTGTCACTTAACAAAAAATGTGTTGTGGAAGGGACAAAATATGGAGCTGAATAATTCTGAAAAACCTGTCTCACCTTCACAGATTTGATGGATTCTATCATTAAATGAAGAAAATTAATACATTAACTGTACTATTATCTAAAACAGCACCTTTCATACTTATCATTAGAAAAGAAGTGTTTTTTCATGAAAGGTGACAAAGTACAAAAAGAACTGTGAAAAATGATAATTTTGATTCTCCAGATAAAATCTAAGCTTAGTTCAACATACAGCCCATATATAAAGTTTTATGTGGGGCACATTATCTTCAAATGATTTTAAATAGTGAAAATAACTGACAGCTCAAATAATTTTTTTAAATATTTTGTTGCGGAAGGAACACAGTATAGCCCATATATTAATTTTATTTTTGTTGCTGATCTTTGTTCTTACTTTTACAAATATAAATGTATAATTTTTAAATGACCCAATTTGCTATATTTCAATTTTAGGACAGTGCAATAATTGTTTACATTTTTCATTTAGATGGCTGTGGAATTTATATTCTGCTTGGTACTCATTGAAGTGTTGAAACAAGTAAATTTAGTGCCCATTAATTATACTAATATTAATTATATGCCAATTAATTTACTTTTTAGGGCTCCTGACAAAGCTTTAATGGCTTTAATTATTTCTGTTAGTTCTCCGTCCATGTGCCTGTTCACTTTTCTCAAAAATGATGAAGACTTTTGAAGTTTTCATTTTCGTACTGTAAATTTCGGTCCTTGTATTTTTTTTTTCATGAAATTATTGTTCCTAAGTTCTTCTTGATTTTACAATACCTAATTTTAAAAGTTTTGTGATAAATGTTTACCCCTTTATTGTGTGTCATTATTAATTATGTCCAATTATCACTACAATCATCTCCTCAACTCAACCTTATATCTGGCCAAATTCACTTATACATTTCAACCTTAACTGCAAAAACAATCCATGTTTCAAAAAAGGAGTTAAAGCATTGTATTAAATAATGTGCATTTCTTGCTTTGATTTTGCTTTTAATTTCTCATAGACCTTTCATGAATTTTTTTCCTCATTCAGTTGGCCACCTTTCAGAAAATTTTGTTTTTTGATGTTGGACCTAAATATTATCTTTTAATACAAAAAACTTTTTTTTCCTTGTTTGAATTTTTCATGAAATTAAAAAATAGTAGAGGACTTTTTTTCATCTGTGAAGTATTAAGTTTTTGGTACTGCTTCCAAATATCACATTTTTTAATGAAAAAAAAGGTTTTTTCTTGAAAAATTTGCATAAAGTCAGAGACTCTAAAGCACAAGATTTGGCTGCTCGTGAAAAATTCCTGTTTTCTTAATGTGTCTAAATTTTGTCATTTTTTTATACAAAAACAAAATTTTTTTGAAAATTATTTCATATACTTTAAATTTTTTTGCTCAAAGTTAGAAGACTATAGAGTGGATTTTTTGATGTCGTAAAATCGTATTTTAACGTAAATCCAAAATTTATATTCATAGTTTTTGAAGCAACTTTTAATTATTTAAGAATTAAAGCCTTTTTTCCAGAAAATTTTTGCTTCTACTCTTTTTTAATTTCTTCAGTTAAGAGCTTTTAGTATCATGCTGAAATCTCTTTGGCTAAAAATTAAAGCTCATTATGATCGTATTCTGGCTTTTAGTCAATTTTTTTTTCTAGCATGAGCTGAGTATCAATAATGATTATTCAATAACTTGATTCCTTCAAGGCTTGATCACTTATTTATAGATATTTGTAAAACATTGAAACCATCTTTTTTGCTTCAAGAGAAATTTGGTGAAAAAGTTTTTAAAGTGGCCCTGGACCAATAAATTGGTTAAATAAAGACTGGTTTAAGGGCCTTCAGTAACAACTATAATTTGTTTGACATAGTTGATTCATTAGCATTAGCTCAACTTGTTTATCTTGTCTTTAAAAAACTGGGTTTGATTTTGTACTTGTTGGCAATATTTGTAGACCTTAAATTACGATAAACTTCTTTAGAATCGTTAAAATTTCATTATGGTTATCTCTAGCTTTCTGTACATCCTGTCGATGATTCACTGATTCAGTACATAGAAAATCTTGCATTCAAACATTTTAAGGAGCATCATTTCAATGCACAGCCCACGCTAATGACATGCAATCAAGGGATAATTACAGCTTTATATGCAGAAGTTATTGGTGTGTTAGCACAAACAAGGTTTCAATCGATTAAGAAGCGTTTTATGTTGGAGTATAAAGAAAATGTTTCAAATACGCAAGTTCTTCTCAACATCACAATGGGGTTAAAATTCATCCGAATTAAGGTAATGTGCCTCTCAAATTTGTACTCCTAACACTTTCATCACCAGCTTTACTTCTGAGACTCTTCATTTATCAGTAAAGTCACTTTGGAATGGGATATTCAATAAATTAATGTGTCGTGATGTAAATTCATATCAATGCCGTTTTAGATTAGCTATGAAATTACTATTCTGCAAAAAAATTTTATTAATATGTCAATATACACACTAGGGTTTCATTAGCACATTTCCCTATATTTCTCCCCATATTAGTTTTATGTAATGATTTAAATTAATATAAATAACAAATGTTGGAAAGATGGAAATTCTTTCTAGCGGTCTGTCAGGTATGGAGTTATTTATAGAAAATATTATCTGAGATGTTAATATACTATTATCTTTTCATTGAATGCACTTCATTATGATAAACGTTGCGTTGTTGTTATAAGGTGACAAATTTTTGTTTTAGTTATATCCAGTAGACGATGTAGAGGAATCTTTCTTATTTTTACAGGTATTGATTACACATTTTTTGCTATTTCAAAGTTTTTTTCTTGGAAATTTATGGTAATTGAAAAATTAGTGTTTTGGACCAACAAACATTTTCTATTGTCTATTACTTGTTTTGAACTTAAAAGCTGGAGTGAATTAAGTTCTGATTCAACTTTCACAGTTGAAGAACTGAAAGTTGGATGTCAATACTAGTTGATAATTATGGAAATTCTTTACTGCAAGTATTAGTGCTGACAAAGTAAGTAAATACCCAATAAAAGCTTTGATCTTTCAAACAAATGGGCAGTAAATTACCTTTACAAGAATAAAGTATTATGTTTTATTTTTCATTAATGATTGTTCCTGGATACATTACTGAAATTTGTCCTGGACAAATCTCAGAATGTCTTGTACTATTATTTAAATTTTCCCTTTTCCTTATTTCCTTACTTGGTAAATTTGATCCTGGGTACATCATTTTGAGTTGTCTCTACCACTGATCAAATTGGTCCTGAATAAGTGCTTAAACTGTTTCTTGCTACTGACATATTCTCAAATTGTCTTTTACCATTGGGTATTAGGTCCTTAGTATATTTATAAATACATCTTTAAACTGTCTCGTACCACTGATCAAATTGAATCAGGATACAGAAATTGTTGAACAATTTCTTGACATTGATCAAATCGGTCCTGCATCAATTGTTTCTTGTCACTGAATTTTTCAATTTGTTGATATAATTTGTATAACCAGTCAGTTCTCTTCAAATAGTTTAATTTTTTAAATGGCCATACAGCATTAGTTGGGAAGCTGCAGTAGTAGAGACAATACTGCATCTATCATGAAATGGCGTGAGGATTCTTCATTTATAGAATCATCTCCAAGCAAACTTAAAAGTTATTTAAAGTTATATAGAGGTTACTCTAACTCTTTATTAAATGAAATTAATTGTGTTTAGGAGTGTGCTACTTTATTTCTTGAAAAGAGTCTAGATAAAGAAGTAAAATATGCATTTGCAAGTTTATTTGTTGAGATTTTAATCCCAGTTGCAGCCACTGCAAAGCGTGAATATAGTATTCCTGCTGTAAAGAAGTTTGTCGATTTGCTATACAAAGAGGCATTTGATATGTCAAAAAAAGCTAAACACAGCTTGGTGAGCATATTCTGTAACTGTCTATGTTTTATAAAATTGTTCAGTGTCAGACTAAAGATATGAAATCTCATAATTTTAAGAGAGGGAAGGGAAAAATCTAATTTGTTTTGGAGCTATTTAGGTATTTATTTTATAAATGATTGTCTTAATCCAAGTTCAAATGATTTCTAACAAATAAACACCCAAAAAGGATTTTAAGCTTGAGAAGTTTTGTAAAAAATAGCCTTTGAGTGTAATCAAAACAATCCTGGTGGGTTATTTCTATTATATGTAACTTACACAATGCTCTGTAACTTACACAATGCTCTCATAAAGTTCTAATATTAAAATTATTGATTAATCTTTAATGTTTGATTTTTCTTTATTTTTATGTAGGCTATTTATCCGCTTGTAACAGCTCTACTATGTATCAGCCAAAAGCAGTTTTTCCTAACCAATTGGGGTCAGTTTCTTAACATGTGTTTGAATTCAATAAAAGTAAGTATCTGCTCTGTTGTATTTCGCTGTTGAGAACCTTAGTATTAAGTAAAATTTGGATGGATAATATAAATATTGATATAAAACCAATGACTTATATGACCTGCTGAAAAAAGAACTTGTTATGCTCAAGTATGACTGAGTCTTTAGTTTTCTCAATAGTGTTGTTTCTGTGTTTAAATGTTTACCTATTGACAAGATAATGAAAATATTGTACTTTTTAGTTTTTATCCCACGTAAGTAAAAGAATTAATATATACTTGGACCACTGACAAAATTGGCTTAGTACTATAAGGTCACTCATAATATTTAATCATCCATTTGTGACACTGTTAGAAAATGTTTTTTTTCCTGACTACTTATGGTAACTTACGACTTTATTTAAGTAAAAGAAAAATATATATATATTTTGAATTTAAAAAAAACTTTTTTTTTCTATATTGAGCCTATTTAAAACTGTTTTATACCTTGTCAGCTCAGGCATTTTTTTTTTTAAGAATATGTCTCCCAGGTGTTTTAGTCAAAACCTAAATTTTTTACTTTAAAATCAATCTAGAGGGTAAATAAACCTCTTGGGAGATTAAAATCATGATTTTTAAACCTTCCTGACTTTAAAAAAATCTAATTTGAAAATTTTAAAATTGTTTCATGGCATCAACTTATGGCAACTTTAGACTTTCTACTTTCATTTAATATTGGTCTGGAAGCTTTAAAATAATTATTTAGTGAGTTATGATTGGTTAAAGTGGTCGAGGTAAAATCCCAGAAATGTCTGGGATTGTGATGCTCGCTATGACACGGTTATCACGGACATTTCCGGGATTGGGCTGGCATGGGATAAGTATAAAGTTTTAAAATTTGTTGTGAATCATTTTTTTTCCTCAAATTTTGCACTACATGCAAAAAAAAAAAAAGTTATTCAGGGGCCTATATCCTATCTATAGACTGTTCTTTTTTACACTTTTATCAAAATAATCAATATTATTGATTTTTGATTATGTTAGAATGTGGGATTTTGTTTAGAAATATTATTTTTAACATGGCCAATTGTTTTGTTGATTTTTTAGTGGTGGGCAGGCTCAAACATGCAAAAACAAGCAAATTTTTTTCTCAAAAGTTTACTCTGGTTATGCTAAAATTATATTTTTATTAAACATTATATTGGATCTGGTGGCCATGTTATTTTATTTTATTATTTTTTTTAGGACAGGGTAGTAATGTCAAATCATGCTCAAAAAGCCAGCATTTTCTTTTTCTTGAAAAATTTTGCTTTGCTTATGCTGAAATTTGTGATTAATTTAGGAAATTTTATCATTGATATTTTGGGTAAAATAAATAATTTGGGTAAGTTTATCTCAAAAGTTATACTTAGATAATGCTGAAAATCATGATTGTGTTTTGGGAAATATAATTTTAAATATCTTGGATATTTTAAAAAAAATTTCTGGTCATGAATATTAATAATGTGATTTTCAATTATAGGTTTAAGTAGTTGTATACTTCTGAAGGATCAATTTAATCAGTTATTCGATTTAATCAGTGACTAATAGTAACTGAACGAGATTTTCTTACCTTTATCTCATTTGTTTTATAAACGTGGTTTTGTATTAAATATTTAGTATTTATATTTAGTATTTATATGTGTTTTGAAATTCCATCTAGGGTTTCGTAAATTTTTTGTGTACTAATAGATCTGTGATATACTTAGTAATTTTTTTATTTTGCCCATTCAGTCTTATGAGGCTTTTTTCATGAAATCTATTCCACATAGTGCCCCTGAAATAAAATTATAGAATTGTTTTGTCATATTTCAATTTAATATATTTATTTTATCGCAGGTGCAAAATGCACTCACGGAGTCAAACATTAAATTTTAAATGTTTTGTGTACTTATGTATATAATTTTTTGTTTTTATTTTGACAGTCTCGTGACATTAAAATGCAAAGAATGGCAATGGAATGTTTATATAGACTGCTATGGTAAGTTTAACTTTATGATGTAAAAGGAATAAAAGTTGCTACGTTTTCCTAAGCGGTGTGCATTTTACCTATTTATTCCTGTAAAAACTATAGATATAAAATCTATAAAATCAAGGAAAAGTTATAAAAAAAAGGTCTATGATTTACCTTTACAGAAATTTTTTGCAAAAGAATCATTTAGGTAAACTTTGTTAAAACACTTACAATTAAATTTGTAATTAAAGCATAGTCAAAGAGGCAAAAAATGTTTTCATCTACCTATGTCACTATCAAAAGCCATTTTCGCATTGCTTTGCAGTTAGCAGTGTCATTTTTCAGAAAAGATTTTCAGCTATGAATTTAGGTTGATTACTAATGATTATATTGAGATTTTTAAAAAAGTAAATAAATTTTTGGCTTATCTACTTCTTGAGAAAAGAGTGATAAAAATATGGAGATCAATCTATTAAATACACATTAATTTTTTTTTTTTTTTTCCACACAAGGGCCATAAGATGATAGATTTTGTATTAAAATTACCTAAAATAAAACTGAAGAAAAGGATTTTTCAAGCTATTCTAAATCAAATTTGATTAAATGGAGAAATGTATTAATTGAGCTGATTCCTTGTCTCATTAGAAACTTTTTAAAAAACATTGAGATAAACTATTCAAGATTCATGTATCTATCTAGTTTTATCTGAAAGAAATTCATTTATAAATGTTTGGTTCTATTAAGAAACAACAATTCATTTTTCATGATAAATAAAAATGGTGATAAATATTTTGGTTGATTAATTCTGTTAAGGTTCTGCTGAAAAACGGTTTGATTTTGATTTGAGGTATTTTGTGTGCCTGAATTCAATTATAAACAAGTTATTAAGTTATTAAGTAGTATTTAATGTTTAGGTGTGATATTGAAAAAGAACATCTTGTAGCGCATATTTACTAGTTGACTTGTTAAGAGCTTTGTGAAAGACAAATATGTGGAAAATTAATATAAATCTCAAGCAAAAATATAAACACATCAAATATAAGATCAATTTTAAAATCAGCTGGGCATTGAAGAAAAACAACAACATAAGACTATAAATTAAGAAAAAGCTACATAATAACGAAACATTTATAGATTAAACATAATAAAATTAATGCAGATGTGAGAAGTAACACTTTTTCCTTAAGATTTCTTATGCTGGTGGAAAATCTATTGATAGATTTGTTTAAAACTAATGCCTGAATTTAGGCAAACAGCCATAGATTAAGAATTACAATTAGATATTTCATATTTTTTATGATGATTAATAAAATATAACATTTAAAAAAGCTTTTTAAAGATTTCTCCTAGAAATGCTCTCACACTAGCCATGTAGCTCCTTTTGCCATGTGCTTGCTTATCACTCTTGAGTTTTTATTATCAAGATAAATTGTTTTAGGGTATACATCATCCGTATAAAGTGTGAGGCACATACTATCACTATAAAGTAAGTTGGTGTTTTTTAATCATTTTTCCTTTTTATTGTTATTTTCAAGCTATTGATATTCAGAGATTTTGTATATATAACCAGGTATCAAATTGAGCTGTTGCATCTCTAAATATTTTCTACTTTTCAATGAATCTTGTTTAATTAAAATTTTATGAGACAAGCACAATTATTAGTTGCTACATGTTTGTATTTTTGTTTTGCTATTCAAAATAATTTGTTTTTAGTCGTTTACGAAGTATCGTTGATACATTGTTCCCCAAGAGTTCACGCACGATATTGCCAAGGAATATACCCTTGACCATATTTGTTAAGATTGTACAGTTTATTGCTCAGGTATGTAATACGGGATTGAACCATATTTTGGCTATTTTTTAATTACACTCGGAAATGGGTTGCTGCTCAACTTGAAAGAACTTCAGAAATTCTTTAAAGAAATGAGAGGTATTGGATTCGTTTATCAAAATTTTTCTCTAAATATTTTATGAAAGTTGCTAATTCTAGTTCTCAGGTCCTGAAACGAGTAAAATTTGATAGAAAAATTACATTTTAATTGTTTTCGAAGAAATTGTTTTAGTGCAGTAAAAAATGATAAATAATAATGTGGAATTTGTGGTAAAATAATCAAACTTGGCACGAATTTTTTTTGGTATAATAAAAATAATTTAAGTTATGGAGCCCAAAAAAAATTGGCCAATGGTACATTTTACAGACCAGAATAAAAAATTTGAATTTCACCAAAAATTTGATCTAGGTTTCCTTCTCATACCTGACATCACATATAAAATTGTGAAAACAACGAACAATTTTGCTTTAGTAATGACACCTGTTGAGCTAGCGTTGTTTTTCTTTTCGGTGTAGGCGAGTTTGTGTGCTTTAACTGGATCTAATAAAGATACTGTCTTTTCGACGATTTTCTCTTTTTTAAAAACATCAAACTGTTTCTTTCCAAGTTCTTCAATTTTTCTCACAGTCTTACACACATCTTCACTGACGATGTCATGAATATCAGTACTAGCAAGTCTTGACTTGTTCCGATGAATGGGATTCCAAGCTCTTCAATTCTGTTTCAAGAAACTTTTGCTGCATACTTTTTGGTTTCTACTGGATGCTTTTTCTTTTAATGTACTACCAGATTAAAACTGACTTATTAACTCAGCTATTTCTGAACCAGATACCATCCAATGTAACAAATGTCAACTACTTTAGGTTAGACCAATTACGCCACCAGCATGGTCAATAGCAATGGCAGAAAACTTTCTAAAACTCTTTCTCACAGTCAAGTTCCTGCTTAAAGTTTTTCTGCAGGAATTGGATTTATTTTGTTAAGTAAGTTCATGCCATTAATATGAATTGACAGTTACCGAGAATAGTTTGAGTCGTGAAGAGTGAAAAACGAGGTACCAGTTCTTTTAAAGTTTAAAGTTTGTAGAGCACAAAGATGCTTTCTTTAAACAATCCAACAAACAGTAACACTTTTGTTTGAAAATTTATTGTTAACGACCAAAAGTGAAATTGAGGGTTGTTTCCATGTTTCTTCTCCATACCTCAAAGTCCATAGGAACAGGGGTGAAATCACAATATGACTTGTATGCTTTTGAAAGTAAAACACTTAAAGTGACAACTGTGACTTGGTGACTTGCTTTTATAAAAGAATCGACTGTTCCTGTAGTTGCTATTCCAGACTGACTTATTACTGAAACCAAGCCACTGTTGTTCAACCAATTTTCTAACGCCTTGTGTGCTGTCAGCTCAATGTGTAGCCCACCAAACATATCTACAAACTGATATTCTTCGGAATTTAGCTTTTGCTGCTCTTCAAGGACTTATTCTTGACTTTCCAGAATATCGACACGATATAAAATTTTATATAAGCTTTACTTTAAAAGAAGTGCCTGATTCTTTTCCTCAAATTATTAAAAACTTTATTCGTATGTTGGCACAACTTCTTATTCAATGGAAAAGTGCTGTGATACAACCAATGGGAAACAACACAGATAAATATTTAGAAATGTCAATGCATTGCTCAAAATCCGCAGAAGAGAAGGAAAATCTTTCTGTTCATACTTTACATGCAGTGGAGGTGTTTGCACTTGCAATGTTATGTAGTAACAAAGCCATGCATCGTAAACTA
>JAUZNK010014234.1:0-22652 GCA_035046665.1 Euphysa ruthae | reverse complement strand
TTATCAAAAAAAAGTATCATCTAACTTAGTTTCTGCAATAGTAAGTATGTCAACATGATTTGAAACAAGATAAGCTAGGAGTTGGAACTTGTTACGCAAGAATTAATATTTATATACGCTAAAAGGGGATTGTTTGGAGACATTTTTTGAGCGTTTATCAATGCAGAGAAATCAATACTTGGCAAAGGATTGTTATAAATTTGTAAAATAAATGGAAAGTCTGAAGGTAAAAAAGAAGGTAAATTACGTATATCAACCACAGAGGTTGTTTCTCTTCGCATCAGTCATCTTAGTAAGTTATTGATAGAGTGGATAAGGCTACGTGCAAACATTACAGTACCATTCTGTTCGAGATGTATACCATCTTTCCATCTTGGTGATCACTGGTCTAGTGACGAAGAAACACGGCAACAACAGCGAAGTGGTAATGAGGTAATTAACCAAGCCATGGACCATGATGAGTGAGAACGTCACGATAAGGAATGTCATGTTTTAAAGACAGCTTAGATCCCTGCGCGAGAAGTTGAAACAAGCAGAAAACTATATCGTCTCTCTTAGAGAATAAATCCTTAATAGGATAAATAAAACTGGCGCCGACTTTCATTAATCTACCAAATAACATTCCTCTCTGTTTTATAGGGGCAGCAAGGCATGGGGAATTACACCGTCAAGTTGGCTGAAACCCTGCTGTTTCCAGGAGATTCGGAGGTGTTTCTAATCAGCACTATCCCATACATCCGAAAAGATTAAACACTCTACTCTTCTCAAAGAGCTCTCTCCGACACGCTCCTGGAATTTAAAACCAGCCCAAGAATTGGTAGAAGCTGTAAACCAATTGCTTCCACGAAGCGCGACTGTATTTCTTAAATCTGCTACAATTCTGTGCACAATTACGCTGAACGAATGTTACATTCTTTTAGGAACTCTACTCGAGCTCCTTGGATACTCAAAAACAACGAAACAAATAGCAGGAGCTTATATTACTCATAATCTTGTGGAAATCACTGGAAAAATAAACCGCCTTCTCGTCTATATTGGCATTATCAAGAATACGAACGCAGGCAGGTACCAGGTCCCGGTTTTGGCTAAAATTCCACTTGGGGATGCAAGTCCTGGTGATGAAATCAGCTATAGGCTTAGCGGACACGACTACAAGGCTCACCATTCAACAAGCTTTCGCTTCAATCAATCGATATTAGAGACACGCACGGCGAGAGCATAGACTTCAACCACTACGACCTGAGTATTCCAATAGATATCAGCAAAATGAACTGAGAACTCCAGATCTACATGATACGGATACGAAGGGCGCAACCCTGTTCATTGATGTTACCAAGTAGGGGGAGAACTTCCTCATGCCGTAAAAGGAGGAGCAGGCTTCTTTGGTAATTTGTGGTGTGGTATCAAGAGTATAGCAGTATCCGTAATGAAAAGCGTTGTCAAGGCCATGCTGCTAATGGCTCAACAGGATGTTCCAGCAAACCTCACAGAATAGAGGCCCCTAAAACAAGATAGAAGGCTGTAGTTCAAATAGTCATCACCAAAGAAAACCTCATGAAGCTTGGACGTGACAGTATTGCCTGTGCACACCCGATTCTGTGAGTATGATAGCATACATCTCCCGTTACATATGCACGGTTTTTTACTTCACATTTCACAGTACTAAAATGGCAGCTGTTCACGAGCAAAGCCATCTGGATACGCCGCATTTACCAGTATTCACAGTTCTTTGGGTGGTGCCCGTACACAGATTGATATTATCAAGACCAACCACGATCGCGTAGAAGCTAAGGGTGACTTAGATCACAGAAACGACCTAATTTTGGAAACAGGAGTCAAAAGAGATTAAATAGATCTCTCAAATGGGAATCGAAGGTTACAGATATAACACCGTTGATCTGCAGAAACTGTTTGTGTGGAAGTTCAGGCACTATCCGTTTTGGTTTTGCAAAAACGGCGCGTAAAAATGATGTGAAGTTTACGGTTTTGAGAGAGCGGAAAATGATCTCCGCATCCAACATATTGTATGAATTAAGGCCGATTTGGTTTAATTTTTTCCGTATTCCATTCGAGCATACTCACTTAACTGCGAATATATTGCCTAAGTAAATGCACCAAGGATCTGAGAAAGTTAGGACAGAAAGCCAGCTCCATGTTGGTCATTTTTCAGTGGACGAAGAATTTTTCGAGTTTGGTCAGCGGAACCTCCTGCAAACCGAAAAAGTCCGTCGAACTTTGATTTGGTTCGATGTGCTGCTGCAATACCAAGTTTACTGTTAACCAATCCCTTGTCTATGGTTTGCAACAGTGGATCGAAGAAAGCTGTGGCCGTTTTCAGCACATAATTTCACTCATACTTAGCTTTTCGCAGTAGAGTTTTGAGGTCGTGCCAGTTATTTTGGAGCAAGGATTTAGATTGATCTTTTATATATCCTCATGCTTGCGGTTTGTTCAATACAAAATGACTCATCTTTACGAGTTTTACTACACTATGGTAGAAATCGGCTACAATCGGCTTTTCAGGATGCAGACACAATAAGAACTGAAAAGTGGCCACGATAGCCGTGAGTGGGTAGTAGTTCTACCTGCCATAGTAGCTAAAATGAATAACACATCAACGCTTTTGTCAGGTTTTCCTCCGACAGACGCTGTAAAAATGGTCAAGGTTTCATTGGTATCCGAAAAAGCCCTTTTATGTGAGAAGATATTGCCTATTGGCACGGTG
The DNA here is from genome assembly GCA_035046665.1 of Euphysa ruthae. Lineage (NCBI taxonomy): Eukaryota > Metazoa > Cnidaria > Hydrozoa > Anthoathecata > Corymorphidae > Euphysa > Euphysa ruthae. Next base: position 19,927 of record JAUZNK010014234.1, on the reverse strand, counting down.
GTCTATTTGGGTACTAACGAAATAGACCTGAAAGATACAGGTCAACGGCGGGTAACTGATCCGTGGTGGACACATAAGTCGCACACGATCTGGTGCCAAGAGACAGAACCTGGGCAATCCGATTTATATTATATTGACTTCTTGAAGCAAGGGTTTACAAGGTCGCAGCTGAGACCTGTGGCTCACCAGTGTTGACATCTACGCGTTTATGTCTGTCATTACATGTTAGGCATGTGATTCCAACGTTGCACTTAATGTGGCCTTAGTTTTCTTCCAGCTGGACGACACCAAAAGTTTGTCCATGGAATTTTTGTGTAACCTTGCAGCAATTGGTCAGGGCCTCACGCTACACACTTTTTGCCTGCTGTAGCAACCATTTCCAGGACATAGTCAACAGTAAGTTTGTTTTTGTTTCCTGTATATTTGGGAAATCCCCTTTTATGTCGTTGATCACAAAGCGCTTCAACCTTTCTTCGACCAAGAGGCGGTTTTGGAGTGTTTGGAGAGGCAAGGGACAACAAGGCCATGGGCGTCATCATGAGGTAGAACCTTTACAATCTGTTTTATTAACCTCACACGCGAGACTGCTGTGTAGACAGCATTGCATACCCAACTCATGAGGCTATGGTCTATTATATAGAGAGGCTTAGATGGTTGGATGGTTTTCCTTGAACGAAAGCACGGTTCCCCAGCCTGCATACATCTATTCGAGTAGTAGACCTCTTTCAACTATCTGTAGAAGTAGATGGACGATCGTTCCCCTGTATACCTTAACTTTCTCGGGAATTCCATATATAATAACAGACTGACCTATCTGTAACGTTAGGCGATGTAATTATTCGCATAAAATCGTATATTCGTTGGTAGTTCGGAATGTTTGTCTTTGTGGTACTGAAGTGGGTTAATCTGGATTTGTTGACCAGTAGCCGTTCGTTCAATAGTCCTTTGCGCTGCAGTATTTTGACTTCCTTCTTTGTCGTGTGAGGACTGAAGGTCGGACAAGGCCTGTTCGGCAAGGCGGTCCAGTGAATGTTCGATCTATGGCGGAATGGTTGGGATATCTGCCCAGGCATAGTTGTTATCACAGAGGATACAGACCCCTGCGCTCGTCTTGTATAGAAAGAACACTCTCCTATAAGGTGTACCCCAGAGCATCGACAGAAATCAATTTAACATTGAGGGCAGTCTCAAGTGCAAAAACGTCCTCAAGTGAGGAGCAACCTGTATTCGCGAGCTTCTTGTCATATTGTACTAAATATCCAATCAAAAATACTAGTTAAATTCTATAACAGGTGATAAACCCACATCTTCTGAACACATCAGCATTTTATTAGCAATTTTTTCCATTTTTAATTCAATTTATTTTCAGGAAAAAAAAAATTTTATTCTTTAATTTCAAAGATATACCGCAAGTTATTTCTTATAATAATTCATTCATTGGGAACAAAATCTTAACCCTAAAACCAAAATTTAAGACAAAGTTCGAGGGGTTGCACAACCAATTTAAGGTGTTGCATAACTAATTCGATCGGAATATTACAGCATACAAAGATAAGAGAGTAATAACAAATGATTTTTTATCCTTAATAAATGTAAGATAGCATAATAATCATGTACCACATTTTCTCCTTAAAATTTTTACAGAGTTATCTTTTGAAGCATTTTCTTATGATTATTTTTTTCTATTTCAACGTTATCGAAGAACAGAATTACAGTTATTAAGAAAAAGTCAATATTACAAGAAGAAAAAACCTTTCTAAAAAAATAAAGAAATGAATCACAAAAATAACGCTTAGTTTTAGCATTTTAATGCAATGGGTAAAAAAACTGTTGGCCCTGTCTTATATCTACCTGGTGTAATTTACCCTTCAATAAAAACTTTTACCCTTCTATAAAAATTACTCTCTTCTCATACAAGTCTCACAAGATATTTGAAAAAACCTAACATTTATAGTTGTTTTATTTCTCCTAATGATAGCACTGAAATCTATGATCCTGCTGAAGGTTTGAAAGCTTCAGGACGAAAGAGCGTTCAGACTGACGTTCTTAAGCGCCTTAAAAATGAAATATCACTTGTTTTAGTAAATTTATTTAGTTTGTCTTTTTCAAAAGGCGTATTCTTAACAATGAAATTATTTTCAGTTTTACATTTGATTAAAAAGGGTTCTAAACTAATTTGTGATAATTACAGACCAATATCGTTACTCTCTAACATTAGTAAACTCTTTGAAACATTATTGTATTAACGTTTATACTCATTTTTGAACATTTAAAATTGTATTTCAGAACTCAAAAACTTGAATAGTATGGTGCCCGTGATATTGCTAATAACTAGGTTTCTTCTTACTTGGACAGTCGTAAATAATTCGTAACTATTAATGGTTTTAAATCATCTCTCAAATCTATTAATTATGGGGTTCCATAGGGTTCTGTCCTCGATCCTTTTTTATTTTAAATTTATATTAACGACTTAAATTTTTCTATAAACAACTCTATTGTTTATCACTTTGCTGATGATACAAATCATTTTTTCATTAATAAAACATTGAAAGTATTATGTAAAAAAATTGATTATAATCTTAAGGGTATTAATGATTGGTTAAAAGCAAATCGTATATCAATCAATGTAAGTAAAACTGGATACGTTATTTTTCATAGTCCCAGAAAGTCATTTGATTATGAAGGTAAGATTAAGTTAAATGGTAAACGCTTTTATCCGTTATCGTATGTTACATATCTTATATATTTTGATGTATTTTGATATTTTGGTATTTTGATGAAAATTTGTCAAGGAAGCCTCATGTCAACGAACTTACTAAAAATCTTATTTTATCTAACTTTATGCTTTCAAAAATACGTTATTATTTTAATAATAATACAATTCTATATATTTTTCAATATTTTCTTCTCATATTAGTTAATGTTGTCAGGCATGGGCTCAAAGTGTAAGTTATCACTTGAATAAAACACTATCAGTCCAACGCTCTGCCTTGAGAATTATTAGGATCAAATCTCTTCGTTCTGATGTTTTTTCATTGTTCCATACTTTAAGAATTCCATCGTTTTCTAATCTTGTACGTATCCTTAATTTATTGTTTGTGTTTGATTCTTTAAATCTAAATTTACCAGTTTCGATTTCTAATTTCTTCATTCAAAGTCATGATTTTTACTGTTATTATACTAGTGATGTTCAAAATGGGAAGCTAGTTCCACCTGTATTTAACAGTGTGAAGTTTAGCAAAAACTTTATAAAATACCAATGGACCTATGAATGGAATAAATCAATAATTGAAATTAAAAACAGTTTTGTTGCAAGATATGATCTCTCCATCTAATCTTCTAAACTTAAATAGGATTTTATTCTATAAATTTATTTTCTAAAGCAATTTTTCTCGGCACCATTCCCTTTTGTTCATCTTAATTCTATACGAGTGACTCCCTCCTAATAACCATTATATTATATTTGTTATAACTTCTTAACTATTTTATAATACGTTTTATTTTCTGCAATAATATTGTTTGGTTATAGAAGAAAATATATAACGTCTATCTATCTATATATTTATCTATCTATCTAACTAACTATCTCTCTATCTATCTATCTATCTATCTATCTATCTATCTATCTATCTATCTATCTATCTTATTTATTTATCTATCTATCTATATATCTGTCTATCTGTTGAATATTTTTCAATTATCCGTAGTTTATACCATCGTTTATGTCGTTATTATAAATTAGCAAGCATAAAAACGATAAAGGAGTCATCTCAAAAATTACTTCTTTGAATGATGTATTATTTCTAAATAAAGTTTTTTCTACATAAAATGTGAGACAATGGAGATACAATTTATTCTTATGCTAGATGAAGATTATATGAAATTGTCATACATATTCTCATTCACAGCAGAAATTTTTGACTTAAATTCATCTAATAACTCACTTCTACAAATACCTCTTTCTACTAGAACTACTGATAAATCTAAGACTTTAATAGACAATATTTTTTACAAAATTATACAACTCAAATATAATCTCAGGTAACCTAACTTTATCGATCTCAGATCATTTACCACAATTTTTTATTTACCCAAATTTCAGTTAAAATTTTATATCCCGTAAACATATCATTTATAAAAAAAAAATACAATTTTAATAAAATCATATTTTTAGAAAACTTTGAAAGTATAAGTTGAAATGAATCGATAAATATAGATACAATTAAGAGTTTTATTAAAAATTTCACACACTTTAATAGATAAGCATGTTCCGCTAAAAAAAAAACTATGCAATCAGGAATTTAAAAATAGTTTAAAGTCTTGGTTGACGAAATTTTATTGTAAAATTAATAACACAATGCAAATAACTATACTGCTTATTTTCAAATTGTAAAAATATATTAAGATTAAGAAAACTTGGTATGGAGTACATGAGATCATTGAGGATAAATCTAGAAATAAGTCCATTTCTCATTTCATCGTTTACAATAGCTTTAAAACAACTGGTCCTATAGGAATTGCCAATAGATTTAATCAGTAATTTACATCAATTGGAGAATCACTATAGTCTAGAATCAACTCGTCAAATACTTCATTTTACAAATATTTAAATACATGAAATATAAGAAGTTTTTCCTTTCACCGAAGAGTGACTTTGAAACATCTCAATTAATCTCAAAATTAAAAAATTAGTAAAGATCCAGGACCAGCTCGAATTTACTTGTAATAATTTCAGGCCTATATTTTTAATTTCTAACATTTTTAATTTACTTGAAAAGTTAAAGTATATTAGATTATACTTGTTCTTAAGCACTTCAAATAATTTCTGATCTCTTATTTGGTTTTCGCTGTAAAAATTCCACCTGTAATGCTTTAATTAACATTACTGTTTGACACTGTTGACCATAAATTAATAAACAAATGATTTTCGTTTCCTTTATACATTCCAGTCTACTGTATACTCGGTTAAACCAGAACAAAGAAATAGACCTTATTACAATTAAAGAGCATAAAACCATGTGAAATACTTAGTTTCTGAATTAAAAAAATGCAGTCCCTATAGCAGATAGAAATATTTCGATGGATTAACTGTATACAAGTATTTCGTCCAGAAACTGGTTTCTCGAGTGAGAAGTAACGAAGGTGGGAACGAAGATGACTTCCCGTGTTCGAATCCCTGATGAAATAGGAAACCGAGCACAAAGATTTTTCTCTTAATACATATACTATCAAAACAAAATCGTAAGGTAAAAAAAGATGTTTTATGTTCAGCACTATGCGCCAAATTTATTGTGCAACTATTGATGATGATGAAAGCAAGCCAGCTATTTACAAGTTCTATGATTTCATAAAACATGGAACAGATATCGTTAATCAAAAAACTGGGCAGTACAAATTTAAAAGAAAATCGCCAAAGTGGAAAATGGTTGCGCTTTATTAAATTCTAGATACCGCTAAAATAAATTCCATAACATTTTCATCACTCAACAATGGCAAGGGTCCTAGATGTACTACATTATATAAAGTAGGATAGGACATTAATAATCGATCAAGAAATGGATTGTCCCTTTCAAATATCAAAAAAATTAATTTTTATTGCTGGTGTACCAGGTGTTTCCTTTACTGAGTGTTTTGTTTGTCTGCAAAGTAGAAATACAAGCTGTAGAAAGTAGTACTTTTGGATCATACAAAACATAAGAATAGGTAAAATTATTTATTTTATATTATATTCTAAAATTGTGAAATTGTTGATACTGTTATAAATTTATAAAATCTTGTTTTAAAAAAATTAGTTGATTAACGCAATATTATAAGAAAAATTGCACTGTATTTTTCATATGTTTTTTATTTTACTAGGTTCTTAGATCAGAACCGTTTTACTAGGTTCTTAGATCAGAACCGGTTTTTAAAATAATTTTCTTTCGCCAAACAATATTGCAATGTAATCAATTATGCTGAACTTTAATTTGTCTCAAAAACAAACAATGCTCATGGAAAGAATTGAAATTCAATCGAAGCAATCATAGGTTAAATAGGTTAAAATTTCAGGACCCTTTAAGTTACAATGTATCATTTAAAATCCGTTTGGAATGTATAAGATTTTGTTTACATATTTTTTTTCTTTGACAATCTCCCTGTATATCACAAAACTACTCTTAAAAACAAAGATAAATTGTACACTTTTTTACTTCTATCTTTCTAAAGTCGACCAGTTATCTCTCCTTGTTATACAGTTCTCCTTCCACACAGTCCTGCAGTTTACTAAACGCCATTTCTGAAAATATTGACAACGTTCTTATATAATCGATTCTCCAACTCATCTTCCTGATCATAACAATCAGGAATTTTTCTTTTATCAAATCCCGACATCAGTAAGATATTTGTCTCTAGTCCTTTAGAAAACTCTGATCAAGCAGTGGTTAACGTTGACATCAACTTTTACATCACATCTTCTCATAATTCACCTACCATAGGAAATGATTTTCCTATCATCATAAAAATTTGGAAAGCATTAGTGCTCTTCTCCATGATATTCCACTCGAACACATCTTTAATCTCTTCGATACACAGGAATATGCTAAGGAATTAGCTTCTTGACTTCATGTTGGCATCGATGTATATATTTCCTCTCGAAGATATCAATTTCAACAACATGTTTTTCTCCATTAAATGTTCATCACAACCATTATTACCTTCATCAGCGTACTAGTTGTATTGAGAACAGCCATCTTTTTATTAGAGCCTGTAATGACTATAAAAGATTGATCGAGGAGGCTATGCGCTCTTAACAAAGTCAGGTCAATGAAAATCTGGTCACTCAATCAATCCGATCTCGAGACTTCTAGTGCACCTGTAGGAGATTTTCAAACAAGAGTAAGTACTTAATCCTTCCAATTTTCAATGGATTTGAGTCGCTACCTAGTCAGCAAAACTTTTTGCTAACTGTGCAATAGTAACATCACTCTCGACGATTCTGGACACATATTGTCTGATATTCCACATAGAACTAACACTAACTCGACCCATCTCAACATAACAAACAAATTGGTTTAACATGTTATTGGTACTCTTGTTCCTTCTAAAGCTACATAAATGCTCTCCAAAACAGTCTTCGATTTTCTACAGTTTTTTTAAAAAGTGAATGGTTGGATCCTGTTTTTCCTCTTGGAGAAAGTTGGCATCTGTTGTCTCACTATAAATAAATTCTGGAGAGCGATCTGATCCACTTAATTACCGTCATATCAGTTTTCTTTCAGTCATAAGTATCACTGATTACCTCCTGTACTACTCTTCACTTAGAATAGCTCTATCTGTTTTCTAATCATTAGTATGGATTTCATTCTGTTAGGTCCACTGCAGTTGCTCTGACTGTTATCCGTGAACGTGTTTATCAAATTCTTGATTTTTGCGGTGAATCCAGGGCGATTGTACTTGATAAGGCATTCGGCAAGTTGTGGCATGCTGAACTTCTCCATAAGTATTTGTAAAATCCTGAAAGCATTTTTTCTTACAATCTTATTACATTTTAGCCACGTTGAACCAGAAGACGTGTATAATGTCACAATGAAACTACAAAAAGGAAGCGATGACATTCTACTTCGAATCCTAAAAACCCTGGCATATAATCATTGTGTCATTATCACAGATTACATTTATGCTTCGATTATAAATTGTATTTTCCCTGATGAATTTAAATGGGCCAATATAATCACTGCTCATTAAAAAGATGATACACTAGATAAAGGGAATTATGCGCTAATCGGTATACTGCTAACGATTTAAAAAGTCCAACTTAGCTATTTGATAAGACTTCGAAGATTTTTGGATATCAAGCAGACAAAGCTATGTAAGCTTTGTATTAAAATAATTTTCGTTTTGTCCACTAATACGGTTGTTTTGTATAAAAACTGATTTATTAGGATTGTTCCTTGAGTTTTGTTGTTATAAATTACAGCCAAGATTCATACAAAACAGTTGCATCTTCTCATGATTGAGACTTACAAGTAAACAAATTAAACCTAAAATTAATATGGGAAAATTTTGAAATAAAGCAAATCCACAATTCTTTACAAATTGGTTGTATTTTGAAAACATATCCACATAAGGAATAAATTCCTTGTTACTTAATGTTTTCTCTAGAACAGTCTTCCAATCTCTTCAAAAACTGTCAATATTTGTCTCTTTTTAAACTATCTCTCATTACCTGGAACTGCAAGCCTTGTTTTTCTAGTATTTACCGTTAGATTGTGTAGTTTTTGCTATGGAATTTTATTTTAAATATAAAAATATTTGTTGGTGTGTAGTAGTATATCTAAACTTTGTATTTATTTGTATTCGACCGTATATTGAATGTCGTCGACATCTTTGGCCTAAGCTTCTGCTCATAAGATGTATGTTCACACCTTTTTGACCAAATTCAGAAATGTATACTCAACGATGTTGGGCCGTGATATTTGCACCGAATCTTTAATGACTTTTTAATTGCAATAATTTAGCCTTTTTTAAGGACACAATTCTGATCCTTTGAAAGAAGTAACACCTTCACTTAAGACTTTCTTAAGGACCACACGGTTTTTATCAGTTACAAAAAAATTTTTTTTCATTGAGTATAAGTTTCACAAATTGCGTCGTATTGCTATACTATATAAGTTTTGCATCAGTCTACTTCCTCTTACCAGATAGCAGGGTTTAACTCATGATTTTTAAACTCCTTTAATAATATGACTGAGTATAAAAGAAGGTTTTCAGGTATTAATATGATTATTAATCATCAAAAGTATAAAAAATCTCAGCAAAGCTCAACAAAAGCCTCTAAAAATACCTTTTCCCCTGGTGATAGAACACAATGTGTGTAAAAATAGTTATTTGATGTAGAGTCACATTATAAAGAGACTTTCTCATTTAAATTATAAGAAAGAAGGTTTCCGCGTTTTACTATAAGGTATTTGTTGCAATTGTTTCCTTCCACATGAATCTGTCAATGTTAGGTGCAATTGGAAAGTACATCGCCGAATCAGGAGCAGAACATATTTTAAATGAAACTCATGTAATTGTAAACGGTTCTTTGAACGGATTCCTTCATGAGAAGAATTACAACCGCTGCAAACCATCTCATCATTTGCTTGGGTTGGCATTGCAGGTTAAACATTTTCAAGTATTCCTGGTATCAACAGACAGTCCATAGGTGTATGACGACCAAATAGAGGAAACTTGCGAGGATAATAATTCAAGGAGAAATTTTAAAGACATTTAAGAGTTTATTCATGACTAAAAGAAATTTATCTAGAAATCTAAGGTAGGGTAAAACAGAAAAATAGCAAAATTTTGGAATTAAATATGTCATGAAGCTTTACCACTTGTTCACAATAACTAACAGAGTTGGAGATCTTGATCTGTTTATTTACTGCCTGCCTAAGTTTGTCAACTATTTCTTCGCCTTGAAAGGAGTAAATTATTCAAGATGACTGATAGGATATCAAACACACACTCAGCCGTATTTCAACATTTTAGTGACAGTCACACCATGAGATCAAAAGTAATTTCACACTTGTTTGAGATTTTTGGCATTTCAAACAAAGAAGAAACATCACATGACTTCAAAAGAAATAACATTAAAAAGAATTCCGAAGATGCTTAAAAAACTATTATAGCAATAAAAGGAGCAATGGGTCCTTTTTTTTCCCATCTGGATAAGAATAAGGTTTTCAACGTTTCCTCTGGTCAAGCCATAACGCATGAAATATCTAAACCAATAAAATTTGTGAAGTTGGTGTGACCACATAACTTGATTTAATGTTTGTGAAGTTGGTGAGGCCACAAGACTTGATTTATAATATTCTTATACGCTATTTTTCAAATATTTTTCAGGCGGAAATAAACTTTAGGCTGCTACTAAAAGTTTTTGTATCATGTTTCAATTAGTCACATCGAAATATTGAGTGTTACAACAATGCAGTTCTTTAAAAAACACCGTCTGGAATAAGGATTTGGTCTATATTTTGTAACAATTTAACAAGGCATATGACTGACCGGATAGATTTAATTTGAGGTCAATTAAATTGAGTGTTGTAATACTCTTGGCGTATTTGAATCAATTTAATTTTATATATATTTATATATTTCATTAAAACTTGTTAGTTTTTTTTTTTTTATTTTTGCAAATAAGTATATAGATAAAGAATCTATCATTAAAATTTATCGAAATGGTATAAGCGCATGAGTGTTTTGAATGTGAAGTGATTGCGCAGTCAGTAGCTTTAACGCTCTTGAAGACGAACCTAATTCAAATTAGTCTATGACAAAATATGAAAACCATTGTTTTAATCCTTTTACAGACTAATTTTCGAAATATTATGAGACGGAAAATTTAAAAAATTTTAAAAGTTTTTCATTTTATTTTGAAGCAACAAAAAATCGTTGTTATGCAGTAATTTTTATATCAGCACAATTTACAAAATGTTCTTGAGCACCAAGTCCCTTTCCGCAACCGGTGCTTCCGCAACCCCAACTGTTTCCACCTCTGTACCACCACTGAAAGACACACCTTTCACATACCAAGCCATCTGGTAGCTTCAATTGTGCAGTGTAAAGGTATCGTCCATTTTTCGTCACAGGAAATTCTGTAGCGCCACTAGAAAGTTTAAGTAGTTGCCCGTTTAACTTACCGCTGCTATCTCCTGTTGTTGGTTTGTTGGAAAAATCTCCGACTCGGAATTCAAAATGGCCCATGTGGCTAGTTGTTAGAAGCACACTTACTGAGATGACTTCCCCTGATTTATATGTCGCCGAGATAATTCTGTTGGCATATCTATATAGGTAATAAAAATAATCATTAATATGTAATATTATTATCAATAGGGTGTAAAATAATAATACTAAAATATGATTAAGGGTTTTTACTTTCTTTTTTTTATCAAAATAAGTTTTATACTACTCAAAGTATTTTCATTTAACGAAACAAGATTTTAAATAAGTTTATTTTACACTTGCACGTGCAGCCAGAAAAATTAATATAATGTATAGAACAGCTAGTTTGTTTACTATTTCAGCCCACGAATATTTTTTATGTGATAAAAATTTCAATTAACTGTGCTAACAGTCCATTTCTTCATAGTTGAACGAAATACTGAGTTCAGTTAAGTTTTAATACATCCAATTTAGTCAACACTTACATTAATAACAATAATTTCCAACGCAACATCCAAGCAAGCTTGAATTAAAATATTTAAAACCACTCATTTTATTTGTAATTAAGGTATAAAATAAAAAATACGGTGGAGCAAAATATTTAAAATTTAAAAGACCTTCCTCCATCCATATGACGTTGAATTTTAGCATTCACTGCATCGCCACATACTCCACAACGACCACCATTCTGGTGCATCCCAATCCTTCCCCCGCAGTTCAAACCGTTATCATTATAGTTGATAGGATTTGCAAAACCAAATCGCCACATTGAATTTCTTGCAGCTGGTGACGTTAAGTACCCATGACCATGTATTCCACCAAAAACGAGGAATAGAAGAAGAAATTTTAAACACATAATGCTATCTTAACTGATGAATATCCAAAGGAATCTTTTTTTGTTTTCACGATTTTGTTTTGGTTTATTTATACAAACGTACCAGTTGATTAAACAAAATATTGTGTAGAACAAATAAACATATGGTAGAATTCTTAGAAAAAAAAAGAGAGAAGAAAGATAATAATAAAAGTTTACAATAACAATAGGCCTGCAAAAAAAACCCAGCTCTGTTTTTGATATTAATAGTTTGGTCAAACTGGGTCTGTGAAATGAAACACCATCTAACTGAGACTGCGAGCATCAAAATTTTCTCAAACACCACCATTATGTAATATATTATATTCATTGTGTTGTGTCTTCAACTTTGTGTGTATACGGATTAAATAATATTGAGGTCAAAGTAATATGATGCGAATTTCTATGCATTTATTAATAATCATTTCGCGATAAAAAAAAGTTTGAATGTAATGATTTTAAATGAGGTTGGGTGGTTGAGTACGAGGTTTTTTCGTAATAGTCTTCATGTAGTGTTTCAGAAGATATAAATTGAATTTTAAAATCTTCAAGAGTAATTTTTATTATTTTTTACTTTTTTCAACAAAAAATAAATAAAACTTATTTTTTCAAGGATCAAGGCTCTCCATTATAAATTCTAGATTATATTTCATAGGAGAAAAATGTATAATACAACCAGAAAAATAAAACTGCTCTTTCTGCTCTAAATAACTTACGTTGGGACAACGTCGGGACAACGCTGGGGCATCGTTGGGACAAGGTACATCTAAAAAATGAGTGAAATATTTTAAATTATTTTTGTTATAGAATGTATAGCTATTTTATAAATATCTGACATGTATGGATATGAAAAAAAGAACAAACAAATTTTGCTACAGACTAAGTAATTTTTGCCGTGCTGTGAAACAGAATTATTTAAAACGTAGTCCTTTTTTTTTCTGAAAGGTTGATGTCTCATACTGTTAAGAACGTAACTTCGACATGAGGGAGGGAACTTATTTCGGTGTTGGTGGTTTTTTTGCAACACATTGGTTTACTGATTTTAATTTTCGGTATCGGCATTTTAGGTGATTGATTTGCGTTTTGTGTTTTGCCCTGCAAACTCGTACGATTCTTTAATGTGGTCTTCAAACACATTGTTAATTTTATAGACAATCTTCAAAGGCAACTCTGGACCAGGTTTGTAAGTTTTCTTAAGGTTAAATTTTAATTTACACCATCTGATGGCTTGAGGTTACCAATTTCAATTGCTGCATCATTCATGGTTATTTCAGTAATTGTTTTAGCTACGGATACACTAGTCTTGGCTATTTGGTCATACCTTTTAGGAGTTGTAGGTTTTGGTATGTTCAATCTTTGGATGTTTCAATCGACTTTGAAGTTCTAAATTCATTTTTATATTTACAGCCCAAATACGTTATACAATACAATGATGCTAAGCCTTGCGTGTTTGAAAAATTTTCAGGAAGCTGTTGCTCTTCACACATTCATTGCAATGGTGTTCAAAAAAGTTCCTGTTTCTATAATCCTATACCCAGACATAGCATCTTCTTCTTGTGGTGTTTATGCTACAGTCTTAAATTTTTTGGATACATTTGAAGAAGCAGCAGATCCATTAATTATAGAATCGTTAATTATTATAGATTCATTATTTACAACAATCAACAGCAATTGTATTTCCAATATTATTTAAAGTTTCTCTATCAGCAACACTTATGGATTCAGAGACCTTTTTTTGTCTGCGAATCCTTTTTTCTTCTTGTGCATGTTAGAGCTTTGCTTTACTCTATAAGCTTTAACCATTTTCGCATATATAATAGAGCTAATTTATTTTGTTTCAAGAACAGTTATTTTTCCACGAAAATAGCTATTACCTCGTTCAACCAAACATTATTTTGATAGGTTAATAAACACTGCACTTCTTTTTTTGTCGAGTCATTTTTTTTACGAGCTGTTTATCTTTTAAACAACAAGTTAACATAAGGCTAAGGCTTGTTGTAGACTATATTAGAAGTTTCATATCTTTCTCACGCAAATTAGTTCGCAGAAGCTTAGTTCGAACTACGTTATAACCGTTATAACCGAAGGAATTGGAACGCATTCTGAGTTTCATTCTTGTGAGAGATGTAAAATAAACGGTTAAAATATCACTAATTGAAAAAGATGTTAATTTGGGGACAAGTGAGAAATTTAAAAACGATGCTTATAAGAAAAGGGATAAAAACGGAAGATCCCAACAACACAGTAATCTTATTTAAGAGAGGTTAAAATAATCAACTTTGTTAATATGTTTCCATTAGATTACATACATATAGTGTGCTTAGGTTGTATGCGGAGATGGTTTTATTTTCAAAGGGGACTATTAGAGGTATAAAGGTTGGAAAAATACGTGCTAGTATGATTAACCAAATTATTGTAAAACTTGAGTCTTCGAATGGAAAGCTACTATTTGATTTTGTACGTCAACCAAGAAAGTTAAGTGATCTTGACCGATGGAAAGCGACTACGCTGCGCAAAATTTTCTTTATACTGGCATAGTAATTCTAAAAGGAATTATAGAAACTCTTGTTTATAAGCACTTTATTTAGCTTTTCTGTCGCTCTAAGGCTTTTGTGTGAAAGTAATATTCATGTTCGTATTTAAAATCTCGAAAGTGCTTGTCGCCTCTTAATATACTTTGTTGCAAATGCTAATGAGATTTACGGAGAGTTGTTTTGTGTCTACAATGTTCATAGTTTCTCATATTTATGTGGCGATGTTGTGCATTATAACAGTTCTCTCGAAAACTTGTCAGCTTTCCAGTTTGAGAACTGCCTCAAAAAGTTAAAACGATTGGTGCGAGGCAAACGTAACCCATTGGTTCATATATATAAAAGACTGGATGAAATTAATGATGTCAGCCCATTCCAAAAGTTAACATGCAAAGTAAACACATCTAAAAGAGATGGTTGTTTCTTAACGGAGACTAGTGTAGTCTTCTTACAGTAATGAATAGGTAAAGATCAGTTCCGTTGCTTATCATATCGTAAACAACGTTTGGAAAATTACTTCACTCATTTTGTTGCATCAAAAGATATTGCAATTTACATTATTAGGAATTAGAAATAACTTTCAACCTGTTGTTTGCATTAAGATAAGAGACAATCTTTTACAGAAATGTTGTTGTATGGACGATGACGATGGGTTTGTTATTTCAGCCTTAGGAGCATGAAATTGTCTTTGGTATGAATGAACTTGGTATTGCATACATCTATAGAATCAAAATCTTTTGTGTTTTCATTTTACTCGTTAGACTTATTTTTTTTTATGAGAAATAATATCACAAACAATTTGATCGTTCACACCGCGTAATATGATCCCTAGTATCATGTTTAATTTTATGTATTTATTCTGACCGACTCATTAAATCTATTTGATTAAGGAGTTCAATAAGCACCTAAAAACTTTTCAGACAAGTAAAAAATAATTTCGGACAGTGAAAATCTACGTAAATTCACTTGCCCGACTTGGACTAATAATTAGTATTAAGCTATATTCATATTCTAAAACTAGTAGGCGTATGGATGGTAATGCATATGGTGACCATACTTCTGGTAATTTATTCAACAGACCTTAATGCGGTGATGATGGTCACACATTATTCACATCCATACCTATGTATTCTAATGTTTCTGTCAACACAGAGCTTGATTCTTCTGCTGTGTAAACAAACAATTAATTATTTTTATGGACATTTTTTTTTTAACATCTTGTCCCATAAAAAGTCTATTCGGTTGTTATCACCAATGAAGATGGTTTGAAGAAAAAGTGTTCGATTCCGTGGTATTGGGTTGTTGAAAATGGATAAAACCAGATATGAGTAGACAGGAGTTTGATCTGCATGGATATGGTTTCTGAATACTTGTAAAGTGATGTTGTAGCAAAGGCAAGTTTCTTTCTAACACTAAATTCAGGTTTGAATTAGCTAACCACTTTAATGAAAATTTACCCCGTAATTTGAATTTTTGTGTCACCAAAACAAAACTACAGCAAATCATTTTTTATGTGTGGCCACAGGAACCTGTTAGCATTAATAGGCGACTTTCACAGTGTTTTTCTTAATTTGTAATTCCCTTCCACCTCTTCCCCCTTCCCCTCCAGTCAGTTTGAAATTTTACAAATTTTTATTACTCAGAAAGTTATTTTGAGTGACTGAAGATTAATTATCCAATAAATTTTACTAACAGAGATAACACTTTTTCTTCTTGGTACATCTAATTAGGTAATTCATTGGCAATTAGTAGTTTTATAAACTTTTTGTGAATTCTTTTCACAAGTTCATGAGCTCTGGCTTACACCATGGTTATTTCTTACCGACTTGGTAATTTCTTCCTCTAAAAACTTACGAGTGTGTGTGCAGACTTTAGTGACATAAGTATTATCAATGTATGTCTAAAAATATAACATTTTATAAAAATAAATTAAATTCACAAGCAGGTCTGTTAATAAGAAAATTGACAGACTAGTGTTTACTCACCTCAATTTAGACTTGCCAACATATTCTGTGTTTATCATATAATTTTAGTTTATCACCTAGACAGTCCCAAACATGCTCCGAACTAGTAAGAAGATCACCAAAGAAACTCATCAGCACGAAAATCACCAATATGTTCTGAACTTTTACCAAGAAGATCACCGTGGACAAACACGTTTAGACAGTCGCCAATATTTTCTGAAGCTTCATCAAGTAAGCACCAAGGGAACACCTTCTTCCTCAAATTAGTCCGCGAAATGTTGATGGTTTACAAAGAAATAGCAACTACTTACCTGAAAAAAATATGGTGAACCTCCAGTTACATTCAAGACAATTTATCTCAGACAAAAGTATTTTATTGCAAGCAATTTTTGCTTGAGTAAACTTTTATTAGTTATATTAGTTCCTCCAAAGATTTTATATTAGTTCATTGTCTAACCCCTCTTATCGCTTTGGCTACGAAGGAAGAAATCAGATACCATCAATAAACAACCATAAATTGTTATTTCATGATTTAAAGGCAGGAATTTTATACATTTTTGAAAAACTTATATAGATTTCAAGAACCAAAATATATAAAAAAAAAAGACTTTTTGCTGATATCAGCACTTTTTCATAGAAATCCATGATTGAATTTTTATTTTTTATTTTGTTTAGAATTTTGACTTTGAGACTAAATAACTGATTTCTTCGATATCTTTAAAAATTTTAGAAACAGTTGTTGAACTAATTTTGAGTCAAGTTGCCAAATATTATCCAGGTATGATAATTTTTGATGACGTCAGCAAAAAATTTCTACAGCCCCTCAATTTCAATTGTTTTTGCTGAAATATAGAAAAAGTTGGAAAGAATCTTTGTACTTTGTACTTGTTAGTAAACTTCTGAAAATCTAAGAAATTTGAACAAAGAAATTCCCTTAATGTTAAAAAGTTACTCTGCGGTGTGAAATCATTCGAAACAGCCTTTGCAAATGAACATTTCACAAGTTTCACAGTAGTTGCTGGTTTTTATATTTTAGGTTACTTCATATCTTTCTGTCTCTCATATATCAAAATCTACTGGTTTTTTTTATAAGCAAAACGTTTATAAGCATATTGAGCCTCCAATTCTAGGAAAAAATTAGCGTATAGTAATCAATTGAAATTTTACAAGGAAAAAACTTTTTAAATTTATGTCTACATGATGTTTGTTTAAAAATACACAGAAACCTCTCCAATTGCAATATACATATTCCAATTTTCATTTTCAATAGACATTTACACATAAAAATTTTGTGAGCAATAGATCAAATTTAAAATGGTGCTTGTCCCTTAGAGTTAGAAAATTTAATCACAAGGAGGCTTTCACAAAATAAGCATATTTAAATAATTAAAGTAAGTATATTTTTAGCCTAAAATTTGTAACTTCCTTGGCATATTCAAGCCGGATCATGAATTTTAATATTCATATTAAAAAAAAAACATGTATGACAAATCATCCAGTCGACTGGATGACCAACATGAATATCTGACTTCCCTAGATTCTCAATGAATGTTATCTTAGCACTGTAAATTCGACCGTCCTTAACTTGAAAATCGATTAGGTTACATGCGTTTAATGTTTGGTGGTCGTTAACGACCCCCTCTTCATAGCCAAAGAGCTAATAATAACTTTGTGGTAAAGGGAAGAAACGTCTACAAAAGATCACTCGTCTGTCTACAATAAATTAAATATAGTGTTGAATTACATAGCAAATATGTGCATGTACAGCAGTATAGTGTGCCCTGCCAGTCAAAACTATCCTTAAAATAGCTATAAGTTTTGATATAATATAAGATTTTTACAAACAAAAATTTTTTATACTTATTTATACGTATGACTATGTATATGAATGTTTCTTCGCTTGACTTGATGGAATATACATTCAACAATGTCTTAAGTTATTTGATATATATAGGTTCTAGGTTTCGGTTTATGTTATAGGTTGGCCATATATGCTTATTCTATGGAAATGACGGAAATGAAAGCAACGCAAGCTGGTATTGTTTCTGCTATCGATCACTATGGGCGGAGAACTGAGCCAGCAAGTTTATATCAACAGAAGTGATTTTATCAAAACATTTGATCAACTGGAGAGAAAATTATCTGATAAAAGTAAATTTGGATTAATGGTAATTTTTGTATTTGCGCTCTTGTGCCTCTGTACACTTTTGTAATTGCTAGTGTAAAACTAGTGTAAATAACTTTTTTTTTCATACTTTGCTGATTTACATCTTGATTTACCAATAAAAAATACATCAAAAGAACATAGGTGTAAAGTACTGTTAGCAATTATTAACACTCAACAGAAGTACACAGCGAGTTTTTTTTACGATGTAATGGTATCATGTTAGAGTTAGGGTCAGGGATTTAGGTTTCTGTTATACTATTTCCTTACATCCAGTAACAGTTTAGTGTACGAACTGACTGATAGGCTAAAACGACTGATATAGCCTTCATACCCCTCACTCACTCTAACATAATATCATTACTTCATACATAAAACTTGCTGTGTACTTCTGCAGAGTGCTATATATTGCTAACCGTAAAATATAATAGCATACTATACCCACCCACATGTGGTCATAGTTAATGAAATACCCTGGTTAAGAAACTCTTCTATAATATACTGATATGTCATTGAAGTGCATTACTTGCTGCATTATCATATTAACCGTGCCAAATCTTAAATGAAAAAAACACTGTTATATGAAAAAAGAATAAAACTTTCATATACCTCTTTCTTTTTATCGTTTAAACCTATAAATTGCTTAGTTTTTTTGTTAATTGTTTTTTAACAGGTTTGACAAATAAAGAAAATTTGTATTTAACTAAAAACTATGAAAAACAAGACAAGAAGTGAGCGTTAAAAAGTTACTTTGGAAAGAATTATAAATTTAAATGTGATTTTTAGTATTTTTACTTATTTCTTTCACAACGTTGTTTTTCTTCTAAACAATGACTGGCGACAATCGTTGTATTGTGGGATGTGGGACTTCCAGGAGAACAAAATTAGTAGGAATATTTAAATTTCCCAAACGTGGAAAGCATACTGGGTGGAGAAAACTTTTGGGTGAGATTTTAAAAACACATACTCTGGATGAAAACTTCAAGAAACAAATAGAAAACGACAGTGTTCACATATCCAAAAAACGTTTTCAAGATACATAAAAAAATGTAAGTAAAGTAAAAATAAATGTTATAAATCAAAATATCTAAGGGCCTGTTTACATGAATAAAAATAAATGTTATAAATCAAAATATCTAAGGGCCTGTTTACATGAATATTCGTATCCGTTTGAAAGCAACGAAAGTTTGAATTGAAACAATCAAACAATCAAAACTCTTGTTTCCTAACCAATATGGATATTCATATAAACATATAGTTATAACTATATAATATACACTTCTTTCGAATAAAAAACGTCTAAATTTTAGCTGAAAATAAATCTTAACATATATTCATTTATCTAACCAGGAGTATTCAGAGTTTTCAGAGTTTTAACAACTATCATCATCGATCTGTCATCAACGATCTCATCAGTAAACTAAATTGAAAAGGTCTGGGACTGGGACTCAGGCTTGGTTCTCTTGTTTGTATTAACAAATCAATATATTTTTAGATTAATGTGAAGTATAATTTCTTTTGTAGTTGTTGGGAAATCGAAGATAAAAAAAAACTAATTCCAAGATCATTACCTTTACTCAACATGCCAAAGAGATCGCATCAGTCCAAAGAAGTGAAACCACGAAAAGAACGTAAAAAGACCAAGTTTCCAGTTTAATATATCATGTCATCCCAATATCTAGTAAAGAAAACGACGACTCAAGCAGCGAAGATGAAAACCAATATCCAA
>JAUZNK010014223.1:0-22652 GCA_035046665.1 Euphysa ruthae | reverse complement strand
AGTGTCATGCTCTTAAACCTTTAGAATTGACTTATTTATTTATCTTTTTAGCCTTACTCAGCAAGAATTTGTAGTTTGCAGCAATTATATTTAGTTTTATTGCTGTTTAATTGTTGTTTATAAGAAAGCCGCTGTGAGCAGCTCGCGGTTTATTCGTAGGATATTGCGAGCCGCTCACAGCGGCTTCCGGCGCTGAGTGAGTTAATATAAAAAGGAACTATCGTTTTATTGAAAAAAATAAACAAATGGTCAAAGTAAAATAAATATACACATTCTTGCAATGATTTGCTGCCCATTAATTGCACTAAAATTTAATGCTAGCCGTAAATAGTTTTGTTTTCTATAAAACAATATAAACTAATTTCTCCGAATAAATAATTTTTATAATTTAACTAATATTCGAAAAACCCCTTGCCCAGACTTGAGCCCTTACTATTAAAATTTTCACATAATTTTATGCAGATCAGGGGAGTTACAACCACTTCATACCTTGAATTTTATTCAGATTTTATGTACTACTTATTTTATCTACACGACCTAAAATAGATTACATTTTTGATAAGATGTAAAAACTCATCATTATTTAAAAAATACAAGCCAACGTCATATCCATAAAAATAGCAAAATTTTAACCCTTTCGATATAATGCCACTCTAATGTATTAGGGCCAGCACTCCTATCAATGTATCCTCCATTAAGTAATTTCCTCGGAAAATTTATCTGGATAATGGATGAATCAATACATAAATGTTTGCGAAAGCATGGCAAGGTTGTTGGCAAGCCAAAGTTAAAAATGATACATGATAATTGATGATAGAAAACTGCAACAGAATTTAACAAACAACAAATTTTCTTACGCTACTAATGATTAAAATAGAGCTGTAGCTAAATAGAAATAGAATTTCTGTCGACAGTATTTTATTTGGTTTTGATTTATTGGAAGAATAATATACAAAAAAAAATAAAAAAAATTTATGGTATATCACATACAAAGTGATAAAAATATTGTTTTTAATTAAAATTATATTTCAATTTAAAATGAATTTAAATTTAACTTACAGTTTAAGATTTTGTAAAGAAACGAAATTAAAATAAGTTGATGTTTACATTCGAATTGAATGTTAATGATTCTTTTGTTAAACGTTTAAATAAAATTCTCTGTGGACAGTATTGAAATTAATTTTGATGAGATTTTGATTTCGTAAATATTGTTTCGATTTAAATGTTATCTACTGTTCAAAATATTATTGATAAAGAAATGGGAAGGCGAGAAAAAATATGAACAAATAGGCTCAAAATTAGGACCGAATTTTCTGGAGATGACACAAACCAACTAACACCAAAGAATCTTTGTGGATTTCTTTGTCTTTGAGAAAAAGATAACCTTAAATGCCACACTCAGAACACTACTATATAAAAATTTTATCGCAAACTATTCTTCTATTCCCAAGGTAACCATAAATTACTTGTAAACAACTCAACCAGCTCCATGCAAGTTTAGATTTACTAATAAACGATAAGCCTACATTTACATTAAAATTATTTGCAAGTTATACCCTAGTTGATTACAGACATAAGAATGGCTTCTTTGAAAGGTAAATTCTTGTGATCAAAAAAATAACCTAGCTTAAACTGCACAAATTAATCACACTGGTTAAACTTAAATGAGGTATTACTTTTCTTAATTTAATAAAGAGAAGCTGAAATTTGGCTCAAATTAAGTCCGAATAAATGACTATCGCTTACTAATCGGATTATGTCACGTCAATTTTTTCATTTTTTTATCTATTAAAAATTTAATCTTTGCTTTTTCTCTGCTATTTTTCTGTTTATTTTCCACAATTACATTTTATTAAGTAGATCGTAGTCGAACATAAACGTTCGTTAAAATAAGAGTTTTGCTATTTGCCCTTAACTCACAAAATTTAACATTTTTATCTTCTTAGTAAGATAGTATTAAATTTGGAAAGTTAATTTTGATAGAATGTAAAAAAATTAATAATTTGATGAGGTTGACTTATAAAGATTGGTAAAAAATAGAATAAAACTTATAGTTTTCTTATATAAATTTTAGACTTAAAACGATATTTTTTTAATCAAAAAAATTATTCCCAAGATTCTTTATTTAATAGAGAGACACTTTTTCTTACCTCTAGAGTTGTTTGTTCCTAACTTCTGCAAAAATTTTAAATATTTTTTGCATTCTTTCAATGACTTTTAAAAGAAATAGAAGAGGTTGACAAATATTTGCTCTATTATTTTCCTAAATTCCATTCCAAATTTCTTTTAAGTGATGAAAATATCTTTAACCTTGAGTACACGCCAGATAAATGATACACACCAGATAAAAGGGAAAGGAATGTTATCCAAATATTTGGTGGAAATCTGACATTATGACATAAAGTGATTTCATATACTAATTTTTTCCAATATATTTGCAAGATTCTCAAAAATCTTATGTGTCAATAATTCAGTACTAGAGATTAAGATTTGATATAAATACTCATAGGCTCAGTAATATGGAAAAATTCACCTTAAATTGATTATTTTAGCATGGAATATTAGAAAAAATTAAAAAGGACAGTCAAAATTTTGAGTATTCTGGGATTTAAATATGGAATCGTAACAGACTATCATTCCATAGTAAATAGATCACGCTCGAAAAGAAAAAAGAAATCATATATTCATTTTGATATTATAACTCTAGCATAAGTGAAAGGTATTGCAGTTTCTGATGCGGTTTCATACAGTAATCTCAGACCAAACACAAGTGGATTAATACACAGAGAATTGATTTTTAGATTTTAGGGTAATAGATTCCAATGACTGCCCATAACTTTCCTTATTAAAAAATGAAAAAACAATCACCAGCAAGCGCTACTGACTAATGGAATTCAAGAAATAAAAGCAAATATTCTGAAAACCTATGGCTCTGAAGCCTTATACCAGAAAAAATATTTAAAACATTTCCTAAAATTACCCAAATTTAACCATATTTGAAGAAAAATTGAAAAAGGCAGAATTTTAGACATGCCTCACTCAAAAGTTGTTTATGATACCCAACAAAGCTAAACTAAACAATTTGAGAAAAAATTAAAATAAATCTATTTTTGGACACAAACTCCTAAAAGAATTTTAAGCAGACGATGACCTCTTACGGTTATTCAAGCACGTGACGTTTAAAAAAATAGCAATTAAAAAATAAGTTAATGAAAGAATTTTGAGAAAACTTAAAATTTTGGGTTTTTACACCTAAAATGACCATGTATCTGTGAAAGAGAATATTCCGCAGGTATATATGGTCATATTGGGTGAAAGATGGCTCCTTCAAAATTCAAATGATTCATAACTACATGTTCGACAATAGTTAAGAGTAGGTAAGTAAGTTAGTAAGTAAGTAAGTTGGTAAGTAAGTAAGTAGGTAAGTAAGTAAGTAGGTAAGTAAGTTTTTATTATGCCACAAACAAATACATATATGAAAAATACAAGACAATATAATATACAACAAAAAATAAAAACAAGATAAACATTAAGAAAACATTATTATATATAAAAAAAAAAAAAAAAAAAAAACAGTAGCAAGGATAGGCAATAAAATTGTCTGTCGCAACATTATTTCTATAGTGATACCGTTATACACCACACAAAAAAACATTGAGATTTATTCAGCCAAGGCATAGTATAAAAAAAAAAAGGAAAGTTGCATGGGAGCAATAGAAAGACAATTTTTGGCAAATCACCATAGGGGATAAAAAAAATGCCCTCAATGGTCTGTTAACTCCATGAAAAATTCAAATAAAGTAACTATAATTATAATTATTAATTATATAATTCTGTAAAAAACAATTTTATTTCCCTTTTTAAAAATTTTTTTTATGATGCTTCGGCTGAATTAATCTCTATGTTTTGCGTTGGATCTATAATGGGACCACAATGGAAATATTGTTGTGACTGACAATTTTTGTGCCTATCCTTGCCACCATTTGTTTTTTATCTTAATGTTTATTGTTGTTGTTATTTTTTTTTGCACCTAACACTTAGTTTTTGGATTTTTGGACACACGCAGTGTCAGTATTTATGACAAAATAAATAAACAATAATTTTTCTTCAAAACTTTGAAAAAATACTTACAAATATATGAAAGTAATCTGTTTGATAACGAGACCAACAAACCTCCCAGATTTTTAATACCTCGTGAAATAAAAATTCTCTTTTAAAACAAAGAACAAGCCAGCGATGAGCAAAGAGGAAGTTAAGGTCATAATCTTCAATGAGACAGTGCATGTAGAATTCAGGTAACATGATGCGCAACAGTTCACGTAAATATTCCTATGGGATAAGAAATTCTGTAACATCCTTCTTGTTAAATAGAATGAATTATAAACATGTCAAATTTATAGGAAACTCCAGATTTAAATACTTTAAAGGAAGAAAATGTTGTCGGAAGAAGCTCACAACCGTTGAAGCATTTTCTTCCTAAAAAAGTTAATTTACAAATTTTTTTCCCACAACAATGCAAAATTTTTAACATATTGCAACTTTTATGAATTTCAGCAGAATTTTGTTTTCGTTTTTACCTGTTTATCATGGCCCACACGCAATATAACTAAATAATCCTAAATTTTTTCATTTATATAAATGTATTTTTCTCATAGAAAAAAAATCTTTCAGTGAATTACTACAACTGCTTTATCTTTTTGTGTATTTTTTCAACGTTAGCCACAGTAATTGAATGGAGTTTTTTTAAACCATTTTCAAATGTCTGTGGCATTCTTCTTATCTTTACCTACAGGCATTTCTTTTTTTCTTGGAGCTCGTTTTTCAACCGCAGCTTGGCTAAAAGACACTTGCCTATTGGCTGTATTGTGACCCAAGGAGAGAACCAACTGTTTCCTTTTCAGTAGGTGCCAAGAGATGGAGTAAGCAAGCATATTTTACATATGTGCATTCATTCAAAAAACAGATTCAAAAATCTTTAAATAGAAGTGATATAAAACAATCTATGTATGTGCAAGTGTATATGCAGATTATAACCTTTAGGTAACACAAATCATATTTTGGCTGCCTGGTCGGTCCTCATAATTTTTTTTGGCTTTCCATACAAGTATTAAGTATTTTCAAGAAAAAAATTTTTTGTGAATCAAAGAATAGTTATTTCTATCAATATGTGGAACTTGTAAAGCCTCTAATTGGATTCCTCACACTAAAACTAACCTAGGTACAAAGTTTTAAGGTTATAAGTTAGTTACAATTTATTACGTAAACGTTTTTGTAAGGGTGTATAGTGATAAGCAACAAGAGACTCTGAATAAATTTTGTAAAAAGGTCCTAACACCTTGTATCAGTATCTCAGGAACAGCTGATCGGATTTAACTGAAATTTTGTACACAAAACTAATTTTCATAAAAGCAGCTCAAATACCAAATTAGCCAATTTTGATGACATGGGTTAACATCATCTGTTGAGTTGACATCGAATTGCACAACAACATTTAACACTTTCAGCAGCCATAATTAGGGAGGAAAAAGTTTGTAAAAGTAAACTTTTTAATATGATTCGAACACACACCACACACAAGGATTCAAATGTTATTACTTTATTATGTCAATTTCATGGTGTTAGGAGAAAAAGATCAGAAAACAGGCCAATCAGAGAAGCTTATTTATATTACGTTTTGAATTGTTATTTACACAATAAGATATGATAGTTGTTTTGAGGCTGGAAGAATGAACAAATGGCTACATCGTCGCATGATGTAGCTCTTGAAGAAGTGTAAAAGATAATAGTTTCTCAGGAATTATCAAAACCAACAGCAACAAAATGGAAACCACAAAGTAAATGCAGTGATGAAGATAGATACATGATTGCTAAATATGCAGTAAGAAATGCATCACAAGCCATAAAGACATATACCCAACAATAAATGAATCCAAAGTACGAACATTTGCTAAGAAATATGATAAAAATGTGAAAGCTTGTGTTCGATCACCTGATAAGAAATTGAAGGCTTTAAAAAAAGCCAGAAAGTTCTTGGCTTCACCTGTTCTATAGTATAAATCCATTTGACCAAGGAGAAGTGTGCTTCAACATTACATTAGAGGTTAATAGCGAATCAGAAAAGAATATATGGAAAAAGAAAGAAATTTTGATACTGATGGTGAAGAAGATGATAATGATGCTGAATTTTTATCCAGATGACGATTTAGATAAGGAAGAAAATGATGAAGATATGTAGACCTTTTGATATGTAGACCTTTTATGTTATGAAAAATAGAGTAGATATTTAGCAAAACCGATGTGTTAATGATTTCTTCATTCTGAGCTTTCAACAGAAAGTAGAGAGCAGAAATTTGTTTTAAATATGTTCATTTATCTCAACATTTAAAGTTTACAACATTTTAAAAAAACGACGCCTCGCAATATTTAATGGCTGCAACTTTTTGTGACAAAGTTGCAAAAAAAAAAAAAAAAAAAAATTTGTAAATTTCGAAGCCTATTCTTGCATCAACAATTTCTTCCTTTAAAATAGAACTTTTGTTCAGACCAAGAATTTTATATAGCATAAAGATTAGAGGTATGGAAAATATAGCATAAAGATTAGAGGTATGGAAAATATAGCATAAAGATTAGAGGTATGGAAAATATACTTTTATTTTATTGTCATTTCCATCAGTTAAAAAGTCTATTGAAATCAAGGTACACTAAAAAAAACATAGTGAAATCAGCATTAATCTACAACACTTACACTTTTACTATTTCCAAAGAAGGAATTACCCTTAATCAAGATATTGAACTTCACATGCAATAAAATATTAAAATAAATGAGATATCAAACAGTGAAAAATTTAATAAAAATATCCCCAAAATGCATTTATTCAGTTTTAATCATGTCCTATTAAAAGAAAGGTTATAGCACCATATTTTCCTGGAGCATGATAAGGCAATTATTTAAATTATTAAAATAGCAGATTTTGATAGTTTCTTATAAAACCAAAGCTCATAAAATGTAAAACTTCTTTTTATCAATTTGATTTTAAAAACAAACGTTATTTAATTGCACACAATGAGGTCATGTTATAATCATAAATCCTTAAATTTATTATTTTTTTGTTTTGTCCGATATTTTTCTCCTTTTTGTCAATAAAATTCTTACACTCTTTTATCTGAAAATAAAATTATAGAAATTATTGAAGTAATAATTTTTCTGACAAAACACTTGTGACCAATAAAAAATTGACGTGTGTAAATTTGTCAGAAATTTTAGTGGAAGTTCTAAGTACTTAAAGAAGAGAGATTTCATATTACAGCAACTGAACTAGGTTTATTTGTTGTTGAACGGGAGACAGGGGTTGAGTAACTCTCAGTTCAGTTTAATGCCAGCATTTTATAATCAACTGTGAAAATATATGTTGTAATAAAAGTATCTAAGCCTAACATTTATAACCTTATTTAATACAATAAACAAGAAAACCTTGAGTTCAAAGGGAACGATCTATCTTTTTAGAATTTGTAGTTGAACAAATCATACTTTTATTGTAAAGACTTCTTACTTTATTAGGTTGAGCGAAAATAATTTACACAAACAAATCAATATTTAAATTATACAATTTTGTTTATCTTACAGCTAAACAAACATGTGAAGATTTACCATGCGCAGAATTTAAAGGCTATAAAATAAAACTAATGAAAATACTCTTAAATGTTTCCCCAATGACATTTTTGGTCAAAAGACGTATGTTACTAAGGAACAAAGATTTGTGAGACATGACTCATAATATATATTTCTTTTAATATTACTTACAAAATTTGAAAATGAATAAAAGATGTAGAATTTAAAAAGAAGGCTGTTGCAAAGGGTATGTTGCTAAGAATAAATTTCGGTAAGTAGCCTTAAGTGTGAAGTTATTCATGCATGAGAACAAAAGAATTTAAAAAAATCTGAAAACAGGTCTTTAAAAATGGAAAGAAGAACCATCTCCTACAACTAGGGGTTCTTTAAGAATCTTTGCTCAAAAACATCCACAGCAGCATTTTTAGAAAACATTTATGACATTAAACTACTGTTCTCAAGAGGGCAGAAAATTCTGTTTTTAAACCATTACATTGTTTACTAACTAATAAGTCAAGGATAAAAAACAAAAAAAAGTCCAAACCAAAGTGCTAACAGACAACGTCGATTGTGTTATTCTATACATTTCAATAAAATCAGAAGCTGAAAGCAAGAAAAGAAATAAAAGAAAGTTTATTAAATTTTTCCTAGTAATTACTGCTTGAACTAGAAAACAAATGTAAGAGTAAATAGAGTAACATTAAATACAACAATAATACTTATAGATATCTGTTATATCTGCAAACCCAAAATAAATACACAAGACCTGTCTTAATCAAAATTGCTTATTTTTTATAATAGTTTGCGAAACTGACAAAAATTTAAAATTCTACAACTCGCTCAAAGAAGTTTGCAATACCCATA
Organism: Euphysa ruthae; assembly: GCA_035046665.1. Taxonomy (NCBI): domain Eukaryota; kingdom Metazoa; phylum Cnidaria; class Hydrozoa; order Anthoathecata; family Corymorphidae; genus Euphysa; species Euphysa ruthae. The sequence goes on along the minus strand of JAUZNK010014223.1, from coordinate 14,179 downwards.
TATTTATTTAAAAGATAAATTAATGCGCAAAGTCTCTATTTTTGAGTTTAATGAAAATTTTTTATTTTATAAGAAATAAGACAAATTTCAAGTTATATGTGGCAACAACTTTTATTTGTGACAGGAATTTTCACTACGTTTCATATGTTCAAAAATATGCTTTTTCTGAACACTTACCTTTGTACAAAGTTTGTCTAAATTTTAAGAAATTATTTTTACGAAATTATATACTGATTTCAGATGTTCTTTAATAGTTACTTATATGGAAAGCAGTGAAGTAACAGTGGATGCTGCAGAAAATATATGCGAGTGAACCGTCATCGTACATATATTAGAAGTTAATGAAAAGAAAATACCAGTGACTTTTCCATCGATCTGTCTGTGGGAGTGGTAGCAAACATACTTGACTCCATTAAACCAACAAAACACCAAAAGGATTCAACTTCATTATGTAGTGTAGAAAGTAAAGGTGCGACTAGATCACTCATACCTTGTGTGTACCCCATAGAAGTATTGAAAGTTGCATAATTCAGAAGAATATTTCTAAAATGAATATTAATGCAACAAATAGATTTTTTTGAATCTTCTTTGAGTAATACAATCATTATAAAAAATTATGGGACAACACAGTCTGGCAAATTTTGAGGTTTAGGCATGCTAAAAAGTTCTACAATCTTTCAAATGTTAGTATGAATTGAGATTTGTGAAATATTTTCCCTGCCATTATAACATGAGGATAAAAGCAATGATTAAATATTTAAACTTAAAAGCAAACACATTGCATGGGTTCATCTAGACCTTTTCTGAGGCCTATCTCAAAGTAAAAGAATGTTTTTCATTTTTTCACCATAATTTTAATGTTCACTGTTCTGCATACCTGCATGTATGCAGACATAATAGTTTACAGTTTGTAGTAGAATGACTGATTAAACACTAAAAGCCGATGATAATTACAGAAAGTATATTTTTTGTTAACTATTAATATTCATTGTCCCCACAACCACTATAAGAGTCTGCATTTATGTTATTTAGCTGCCTTTATACATACCAAACCAACTGTGTTAAAGTATCAATTAAAAATTTGTACTAACTTTCAATCCTTCAAAAAATTTAAAGCAAAATACTATGAGGTCGTCTGAAAACAACTTAACTTAGTCACAATAAATAATTCACTGATTTATGCAACAGGTAACCAAAAAAATTTAAACAGCCCATCTGTACCAAAGGTAAAAATCGCACTAATGAGAAAGACTGTATGTAAATTTAGAAATTTTGGCAAAAATGGCATATGTTTTGGGTAAAGATATTGATTTAGATATCACACAAATCATTGTAAGAATCTCTTATTATCCTATTTTTTTTATTTAAGAAACTAAAATCAAGAATTAATTGAAAAAATATGTATATTTAGTTAATTATAATAAGTTAATTATTATTTTATATGCCAAATGGCATTATAATTCTTAAGATCATTCTTTTAACATCAATAAATTCCTCTTTGTGAAATCAAATCATTATAACACAATATATCAGCGTCATAAATAGATTTAATCACGTAAAACTCCAGTCATTTGAAGAACAAAACAAAATATTTTTTTAGATACAATCTTGATCTTTCACCATGTAGGATTGGTTTGTATAAGATGTATAAGATGTCAATTGCAACGTCCACATGCCTACACAGTAAAAAAAAATTTCCAAATGGGGACAGCTTTTGAGCAAAATAGAGGATTTTCTAATTTCAAAATATCATGTAGGAATTAGCTGAATTCAATTCTACACATTTATCATTTATCAAAGTGTCCGAAGAGCCATTCATACATTATTTAGTCTCAAATAAAAATAAATTGCAACATTCACAATAGTGGAAGTGGGTGCAGGTTACAATTTACAAGATAAAATTATGCATTTTATTACATTTATTGTCCTTGCAAAAGAACAATAAATGACAAATAAAGGACTCTATTGTTTGTCTTCTTTATATAGTTTTAAATCCAAGGGTGGAAAACATGTGCCTGGATTTTGTCAAATACGCAATATATTCTAACTATACTTAAAATAAATAAAATTTCTTTTAACTATTATGTAGTTTTTCTGATGAAAAGAATATTTCTTCTCAAAATTATTTTTAGCATCTGCATGCCAAATAAATTTACCTCCTGACACTCGTTTTTGTCCCCATTTTCATGTAAAAATTAATAAATGAATAAATAAAAGTGTAATAAAAACCTCGATCAAATCATGCTATTATTCTAGCAGGTCCAGTCGCTGGTAAAGTAAGTTTATACTAGCAGTATAGTGTTACTTTCCAAAAACTCAACATTTAAATAAATTATTTTATTTTATTATTTCCCTAGCAATAAATATCTTTTATTTGTTATAGCAATCTACATTCCTATCTGATCGTTTTATTACACTACAGATCTAATTTTGTTCTCAGAACATACAACACATTTTCTACTGGGTTTATTTTTTCTCTCCGTTGCTGGAACAGTTAAAATAAAATGACGATCTGTTAGTCATAATGGAGATGGTAATATATGAGTGAGACTTCTTTTTTCTGTAATGAATCAAGATATTTTTCAATCTCTCTCTTCAATAATCGATATTCCAAATTGTAAAGAATTCATATCAGCATATAGCTTGTTGTTTATGATATTTGCATTGAAAGCACATGCACTAATCAAGTGCATGAAAATCTTTTTATAACATTTCTTTACTCTTTTCTTTTCAATTCATAAGTCAACACCACCAATGTTGTCATTTTTATCACTAAAAAAATTTGTTTTTCTATACCGGCTCTTTGAACACTGACTAAATCATGTTGAACACAAATACTCAGCATATGTACTTCTTTCTTATCACTCCATTTGGTACACATAAAATTTCTGTTTGTATTATATCATACTAATATTATATTGTTTTAAGTTTTTTAGATCTTGCGGTAACTGTTTGCTATTAATCCGCAAAATATCAATACAAGCAGTATTATAATCAAGTAATAGCTTGCAGAGTTCAAAGGATGTGTACCGGTTGTCGACAAACAAACGATAACCATATTGAGTAAGTAATCAATAAGTTTGAATACAATTTTAGTTGCTTGATAATTGTATTCAGGAGTAAAATCGTTGGTGGTTTCCTTTCCAGTATATAAAAAGCAATTCCAAATGTATCCATGATATGTATCAAATGATCTCATTCCAAATCTTGAACGTTTATTTGGAATGTATTGCTTCTAGCTTACGCAAACTTTCCAAAGCAGTAATGATTTGTCTATTGCGATGGTTTGTTGTGGTACAAAAAGCTTTTTGAACTTGTGTAACTAAGTAGTTATAGATTAGCTCAATCTTTGATTTTTTTCTGAAGTGTTCTGGCATATCTTTGTTGATAATGAAATGGAAAAGTTATCAATAAGACAAAACTAGTCATACAACATTAGTTTCCGTATTATTGGTGTTTTGAACAGCTAGTCAGCTGAAAAATACATTACTTCTGTAAAAAACTACCACATAAAATAACTAAATCACCAGCCTAGAGTGAAGCATTCCTGGTTTGTTGTTTATCACATTAGAAATACAGAAATATACATCAGTCAAACACAACACGAGCCTTGCAACAAAAATTAGAGTCACAAAATTTTCCTCCAATTTGATTTACAAACATTTGATGGGGATTGCAGTTTATGGCCGAATATAAACAAAATTTCAAATATATTGTGCACAATAAAACCTTAATAGATAGCATGTGAATGGAACATGTTACGAAAAGGAGTATTATAGCTATTGAACTCATGGAATTTTAAATGAAACAGCTCTTAAGTCTTTAAAAATAGACTTTAACAATCGACCTGTTTTTAATAAATGAAAATAAAGTTATTATTTGACCAACTACAACTAAAACAAAACATTAGAATAGCTAAATTTCATCACAAATTGACACGCTGCATTACATGGTTTTGTTCAATGTGAAGGCAATAAATTCTACTGAAAATTTAGCCATGAGTGTAAAGATTCCTGAAGACAAAAATTTTAGGACTATTCTAAATCCTATCTTGAGCCTGAAAATTCATAACATTGAGAGAATTTGAGAGCTGTCTGCAAATTATCATCAATCAATATTTTAATCCAATCGCAAACATTATAGCAAGTCAAGAGGCCGGAGGTAAAAACAATGATCAAACATGCAAATTGCATAACAACATATCTTCAACGCAAAAGAAAATAAAAAATAAAGAGAAAATAGCCTATTCCTGCTGGCTTTCCAAACAAAATGACTATTTGCAAAAGTTTTACAAGTATGCCAATAGAAAAGTGTAATTAACCGAGAATGAAAAACTTTGTTTGAATTGCCTTGGGAAAGGACATATTCAAAAAAATGCATTTAAGAATGTCACTGTAGATTCCCAAATTGTGCATGAGGCCACCACACTCTCTTACACATAACTCTTCCTACAAGAATCAAACACTAATTAATATCTTTTCTAACTCTATGAACATCAACATTATTTCTGGTAATCTAACTATGTCCATATCTGTTTAACTACCACAATTCTTTATATATCCTGATATTAATAAAATTTTATTCCCTACAAACATAAAATTTATTGTAGAAGCAATAAAGATTATGAGAAAGTGTCTTTTTATAATGATTTCAAAAACACTGACTGGAACAATATCATGAGCGATAAAAATGATCTTAATAATGACTGTTTTAATTCTTTGTTTCTAAATGTCACTAAACATTTATGTAAGCACATTCCATTAAAACAATTAAGTAAAAAAAGTTTCAAGCACACATTTAAACCTTGGATTACATATGGTATCTTCAAATCCTTAAAAAAACGTAGTGATATCCATAGCAGATATTTAAGAGCTAAAGATTATATAAATAAACAATTATTATTTGAAATTTATAAAAACATGCAAGTTACATTGATTAGGAAAAGTAAACAAAACTACATCAACAAACATTTTTCCAAAAACATGAAAAGCTTATGTCAAACCTGGAAAGGAATTCAAAACATTCTTCGAATGAAAAATAAATCAGGCTCTACACCTGATTGTATTCTCGATAAAGGTACTTTTGTGACTAACCCTACCAAGATTGCAAATTTGTTTAATCATTATTATTTCTCAAATTCAATCAGGAAAACTTTTCAATCCAAAATACACTCTTCTCATTATTACTTTTTACGATCCAAAATTCAGAATTTCTTCTACAAATGATACTGAAAGATCCATACTTACTTCCAACTTAAAAAGACGGAAAGCTTTTGGCCCTAATAGTAATTATTTAACTTATCTTTTTCAACTGGTGTATTCTCAGATATATTAAAAACCTCCTCTGTTCTGCCTTTGTTTAAAAAAATTCTAAATTGAATTGTGACAATTATAGAACTATATCAATAATATCAAATATCAGCAAGCTTCTTGAGAAACTTATGTTTAAAAGATTATATAATTTTTTGAATAATATAACTCTCTCACTGGTCTTCAATTTGGCTTTCGAGCTAAACATTTGAATACTCATGCCCTTATAAGCATAACTGTAAAAACACGAAATGATCTCGATAATGACAATTTCGCTTGCGGTGTCGTTATTGATTTAAAAAAAGCATTTAACACAGTAGATCATGATATCTTAGTTGCAAAACTGGAACATTATGATAGACGCAGTATTAAAAAAAAAAAAAATTTGTTTTCCTCTTACTTACATAACCATAAAAATTTGTATCAATTAAAGGTTTTAAGTCTTCAATTAACTAGACACAAGTTAGGGTTTCCCAAGGCTCAGTCTTAGGTCCCCTTTTGCTTTTAACATTTATTAATGATTTAAACCTTTCTGTTAAAAATTCTATTGTACATAACTTTGCTGATGACACAAACCTCTTATACATTAATAAACTGATTATAATCTTGTGTGAAAAGATAAATTATAATCTTAAGGGTATTACTAACTGGCTTAACACCAACCATATTTCTCTGAATATAAGCAAAACCGAATTCATAATATTTCGTAAACCTAGTAAACTAATGGATTCCGAATCTTTGAAGATGAAGTTAAATGGAAAAAAATTATATCCTTCAACTAGTATAAGATATCTTGAGGAGTTTTATTTGGCGAGCACTTGTCATGCGAATCACATACTGATGAACTGATTAAAAAACTAAACAGATCAAACAAAATGCTTTCAAAAATACGTCACTATGTTACAGGGGTTGATGCAGGAATTTAATTTGGGCGTCAGTAGTAAAGTGAATCAACCTTCCGTTGATTCCCATTGCAGCAGGCGGTAGCCTTCAGTGGGTGTTTTCTCCTGGAAAATTTTTGTGTTTTTTGGCTTCAAATAGCTCTCAGAAACTTGTATGTGAGCCAATATGGTTACTTGTTATTCTGGTTTTTTGTTAATCTTCCTAGCTGGATAAAACATGTGTAAACTAAGGTTAAACAACATTCACAGAATTTTGATGACTTACAGAGAAGGTATGGAATATAACTTTCTTGTTTCTTTGGTTTCATTCAAGTACTCACGAAAGAGTTTTCTGAATTTCTGAAAATATCCTTGTGTAACACAAATCCACGCCAACGGTTGGATAAAATTTTAAAGATTTTCATTGGTTAATATCGCATCTTCACACATGGATTTAAACAAACTAACCGATTGTAATTGCAGTGGTTTATTTACATTATGAAGTACATTATAAATAACGCACATGGTTAAGAAAATGTTTATGTTGTCAACAAATAATAATATTAGGGATTACCTTTGTAGGTATTTTCTATTTTTAGTTTAAGTAGTAAAAGTCAAATTCTCCAAATTTAACTTGACTTAACTTGATGGAGCGAACTAGCCACAAATGTATTGTTCATAGCTCTTACTACGTTTCATAAGTATCGGCCCAGGATTGAATAATTTTATTAGCTATTCAACTATAACCAAAAAAAAAATCATCATAAGAGGAATAGAGGGGGAAGAAAGAGATTGGAACATTTTTAAAGATTTTGTTTACTGTTCTACAAGTTCAACCACACTTATAAATAACTTTTTTAAGCCAGTGAATAACCCTGTCAATAATCATATTAATAAAAAATTGTTCCTGTTAATAATCCTGTGAATATGGAAACAACCACTCTCAATGAACCAGTAGTTGATAATTTTCCATTCCATTTTGATAATACTACAGAAATGTCGGATGACGGCAAAAGTATATACAAACATACATCCAGTGAACTTGAAAACAATTCTGAAAGTGAGACGAAATGTTAAAAAAAAAAAAAAAAAAAAAAAAGGTAGAAAAAACGGCCTATTGTTCACTGAAAAACTCTATACCTGGTCGTTCAAATTCCCATGATGAATACTGGAAAACTCTTCCCAGCAAGCACGACTAAGACCCTGGGTTATTTTTCACGGAATATTTAAAAAGCGAAAAACAAAAGCAATTAAAAATAAAAAAGAGGAATGTCAGAAATAGAAAAGAAATAGAAAAACAATTAAAAAGAGCCTTAAAACTTTTTTTGGCTAAAAAAATAGACAGTAAAGTATAATTACGAAGAGATAATAAATCATATGTCAGATATCCGCGATGAAGATATTTCTCTTCACCTATAAAATGCCCCCAGTAATGCGACATTTTTCAACATCTAGTGCTGAAAAATTCTTAAAAGTCATTTATGATTATTTAAATGAAAAATGTGGTTACAGACACTTCGGCAGAAGGTGAGTTCTGTCCTTGCGGACAAAAGTACCAATGAAGGTGACCGTTCACAGATGCCCAACTTTGTTCACTTCGTTAATATAACAACAAACAAACCTTAAGAAAAATTTTTAGGGATGGTCAAATTTACTACATCCAAAAAGGCTGCTGATTTACAAAAGATTTAACTCACGGAAAATCCTGCATCAGAATAATAGCAAGATTTGAGCTCCTATTCAATGCTTCAAACTCGATATTTTTTCATTGCAATGTTGAGTCTAAAGGGTAATAGACCAGCTGCTTCAACTGGATATAATCTGCATGTTGTTAGTTCTCACTAAAGTCCTGGCGGCTATAAATAACTTTTATAGATTTCTCCAAACTTGTACTTTAATTTAGTGATACTTCAAAATTGGAAAGTCTGCTTCAACGTCTACATGACATTAAAGACTCTTTGGTAGATCACACCTACATTGACAGTAATTTAAAGTTATTTAACAATGCCGCATGACTCTTGAACATAAGTTCAGAAAAAAATGATTTAGAGGGTAACATGTGAGGTCAAACTTTAGCTATAAAAAACAACCAAAAGAACATGTCCAACATTTTATGAAAACCGCTTATTCGTTTCTTGATGATTTGATCAGTGATTTTACAGAATGAATTATAGACAACATCGTATTGCCTGCCTTTAATGTGTTTAATCCTAATGAAGTCAACAAAACACTGACTATTCGATGTGATCAAATCAAAATATTATTGAATCATTATGGAAATAGCATCACAGAGATTTATGAAAACCATTCAGTTCAAGCTGATGCATTGGTTTCAATTCAAGAACAACGATTAGAATGAATGCTTCCAAGATTTTGATGGTGTTACATCAAGTCTCACCAACAGTGTAAAAGCAGAAGCAAGGAAACAGTCAAATCTTGGTAAAATTAATCAGCAGCAAATGCAGGAGTATATTAGTACAAACACCCCTTCATCTGGTAATGTATATGCAGCAATGATTAAGAATGGTTGTGGAATACAATATCCAAACACCATAATATTAAACAAACTGTCACTTCTAATTCCACAAACAATGTCAGGAGTTGAACAGGGTTTCTCCATCACGAATTTGTTAGTATCATCATTGAGAGCAACCCTAAATGAGAATAACAATGATCATCTGAAGAGAATTTGTCTTGATGGCCCAGATCAACTAAATGAAATAGATCTAGAACAATTAGTTGAGAATTTTAGAGATAGTGCTCCACACATGATATCGTTGTAGATGTTAACTCAAGGTTTAAAATAAAAGAAAATACCTATTGTATTGTATTATTTATCTATCATTATCTCTAGTTTAAAGATCACTTTTACTAAAGATGTAAAAATGTAAATAAATAAAAAAAGTTATCTTTGACAAAAAAGTTTTCCTTAAAGTAATCTATTAAGAATCTTTAAAAATTATTTGTTTGTTTACTTTACATGCGAAACGTACAAGTGAACGACGTGATACAATTTCCAATCAACATCCAAATCGGCCTGTATCATCTCCTGTCTTAAGAGTAGTACTATTTTTTCACTTTATGTTGCTTTATTGTCACCTCATATGTGTTAGTGTTGTAAGATTGGTAGTCAATATTTAAATAAAATTTTATCGCTTCAACGCTCTGCATTAAGAATCATGTTTCAATCCAACGTTTCTTTCAGTTTTCTTAGTTCAAAAATTCCTCTGTTCACCTATCCTGTACGCTTTTCCAATATATTGCTAGCGATTGATTCTTTGTCGTTTAGTCTTGCCAATTCAATTAAAGACTTCACTTATAGTAAAGATACCCACACTTACAATACTCATAGTAGTAAAGCCAATAAACTAGTACTGCCAAAATTTAAAAGTATGAAATATGGTAAAAACGAAATAAAATATCATCGAGCCACTGAATGGAATAAATTGAAATAAATAGTGTTTTTAAGTTCAAATATACAAACTCTCTCTTAATTACAAGAATATTTTTGAATTAAATAGAAATCAATATAAAATTATTATCATAAATATATATTTAATTAATATAATAAATCAGCTACAACTAAAGTTTTTGTTATTGTTTTTGTCTTTTCTACGGCTTGTTATTAATAAACTAGGTGTTTACTAATAAAATCTGTAGTCACTCTTTTTGGTCAGCTCTTGCTATATGAGTGACTCCCTCCGAAGTAATCTAATGTTAAGTTTAACAAATATCCTAATTTTTTATAATTTTATATAATATTCTATATTACCATAAAAAACTACATTGAATTTTTGAAAAATAAAAATTTTGGAAAATGTAATTATCTACCTATCTCTACTAGAATCTATGAAAAACAAAATAAACAAACAATATCAAATAGAGTTACTTTGGAAAGATACAAACATTAACTTATCGTTTAATAGAAAATTAACACAAAAAATGATTAATATCACTAGAACGCAAGTTTATTAAAAATCCAGAAATGATACAAAGGTGAATGATACAAAGAGGTAATTCAGGCTTACATTTAAAAAAGACATGCCCAAATTCTGGGAGTAGCTGAAGATTTAGGCAAATTAAGCTTTCATTTGACTAAGAAGACATCTAACTCAAAGAATGTTATAAGGACTTTCCCCAAAGCCAATTTACATCTTAACAATTCAAGTGATTTTAGGGTACTTGGTATTTTATGGAACACCACAATCAATTACTAAACATCTACACCAAATTGCCAACAGACATTAAACGAGAAATACTAAGTAAATTGTGTTCAATACTTGATCCTATAGGAATGGCATCACCATGTTTAATAGAAATCAAACTCATAATGCAAAAACTTTGGTCCTAAAAAGTAGATCGGGATGATCCTTCCACGATGATATTACGAAAAAATGGAAGAAATGGAGATCTAACATTAGCAAGTGAAATTCCATAAGCGTCAGTAGGCATTTTGGTTCACACAAATAATTAAATAAAGCTACATATATTTGCTGAATCATCCAGCCAAACATACGGCTCAGTAGCATATTTAACAACAATAACAACATCTGAAACAAGAAAGAAAAGCATATATGTATCATTCGTTATTGGGAAAAGAGAATCGCACCATTAAAATAAAAGTCTTAACCATACGAAAGTTGGAACTTCAAGCAGCAGGTATGACGTTTAAAGGTAAGATTAATTAACAAAGTAGAGATCAAATAAATAAAATATATTTTTGAACTAACTCAAAGACTTAAAGTACATACAAAATGAAAATAGGTGATTTCCCTTGCATGTTACACATAGACTGATTGAAATAAGAAAAAACACCAGTATCGACAAATCATATGCCTTACCACATGTGGTTCACCTAGAGCTTGCAAGCGACTTTAGCACAGATTCTTTCATCATGCACTTGCTCCATTTACGGCAAAAAAATGTTAAATTAAAGCTAGCATCTAATGAATTCACGTGGCACAGACATATACAGGAACCAATTCAAAAAGGAATACATACCTACCCTTCAAATAAAAGTAAAATGGAATCAGAATCAACGTCAGTTTAAGGTCAAGGACTTATACAAGTTGACAATAGTCCTCTATTGTTCAGGCCAATATGCCGAGTACTTGAGCATAACCATTCAATTGATGGCCTTGTAAGATCTGTGCAATAGATCACTACTTAACGATATAGTAGTTATTGATCAAAACTTAGTTTCTTACTTAAGATTGAAGAATGTTATTGTATTTGATTGTTGATGGATGCAAGAAAAAAGTCATTTCTGCCATGTGAACTCAGCTCTAATTTCTCCTGCCTATATTGGAAAATTTTATGCTTCATATCTAATATTATATTTATAGAAATAGTGGTGATTCCTTAAAGTAAGTTTTCTTTCTATTTATTTTAGCTTCAACTTTCTTGTATGAGAAAAAATAATCTCTGCAGAATAAAATCTCTCTTTTTCACCAACCTATTCTTTATACCTGTCCTTCTGTGTTTGAAACTGTTAAAGGTGACAAAAATAATCAAGTTAATAATTATAATTTAAGATCCATATCCATTCAGGAGGTTTTAAAAAACAATCAAAAATAAATATATTATGATAAAAAATCATACTATATTATCAAAATGAATAGATTTCATTATTTTTTGTGTGAATTTCGTGTGAAGCATCATCTGGAATAAGATTCATTCTCTTTATCTCCACCAAAAACAATGTCGTGGAGCCATTGTTAGGAAATATTTAAAAACAACGAAGACTCAATAACGAAAATATCTTTAGCTCATATTGTGATTTTTTTATATTTTCTGTGAAAAAAAATACACTCAAAGGGACCTCATGAAAGTTAAAAATATCTTATGTTGTGTTAACAGGTATGAACATTACCTGTAGAATAATGTAAAATTTCAGCAAAAAGCAAGAAATAATTTCTGAGTTATGAAACTGGACAAACTAATGGGCAAATTCATATTGAATTATATTGAAAAAAATGACCCAACATTACTTGTATTAAAATTTACTGGCACTACAACAATAAGATAAGTAGAGGACAATCATATAAGTTTTCAATAACTACCTCATTTTCTGAATGTTAGGGTTGTCTTGACCAGCATAGTACGGATGTGAACGATCAGTCCGCACAACATCTTTGTCTACTGTGAATTGAACCTTACGCCAGAATAACTCATATTCATCTTCTGAAAAGGATAATCTAAAAAAAAAGTTATTCTTTATTTTCTTTGCCATTTCTAAAATGAAGCTGCTAGAGCTAGAAATCACTCAATGATACAACTTCATTAAACAACATATCATGTTTCCCAGGATTTTATTAATATCTTAAAAGCCTGTTAAGGAAATATTTAAGATAATAAAAATGTTGCAGGTTTAATGTATAAAGAAAGAATTAAAGTATTTTTTCAAGCAAAATATTTAATGTTCCTGAAATAAAATTGTTTGTATATCTAAAACGTTTATTCAAGTTATTACAATAAGTAATCACTTATAAGTAAGCTTTTTGAATAAATAAGTAATCTTATGATATAAAACCTAGCGGCTTTCTTATAAACAACAATAAATCCTAAATAGCATGGCTGGAAACTACAAATTCTTGATGAGTAGGTATAACTTATTCCTACTTATTTATTTATCTCTTATTATATAAGAGATAAATAAATGAGTCAATTCAAAAGGTTTAAGAGCATGACACTGTAGTTTTCTAAAAAATAAACAAATTTAAATATCAGAAATTTTTAGCAATAGAGAGTAGTTGAGATAATGGTGTATAAGAAAAGTTATCCGATTCATAATTGTATTAGAAATGAAGATGTAAATGATATTTTAAATTTATTAGACTTCATAGTCTATTGAATATCAGATATTCTATGGAATATCAGATAATAGACTTCATAGTCTATTCAATTTAAAACATTATTTACAGCATCTTCATTTCTAATACAATAATGGAATATCAGATAATACATTATACTTTTTTACATATTTTTTCATTGCAGGAAACTGAATCGATTCTTCCTAGTAAAGTTTTTTCTTTTCAGAATTTCTTTTTTTATCACAAAACAGGGGATTATATTAGCTTTAAAATGATATATGTTTACTTTCGATATTTCTTCAACAAGATATTGTTTTTTTGTAAGAAATATATTTTTATTGTTGACACTGTTTTTTTCTGTTCAGTTTGAGTATGTGATGAAATTTCCAAAAAGGATTTTTGCTGACAATCAGTCATAGTTATAGTTTTATTAACTTATTCTAGCAAAATAAATATGAATTTAAATATTTTTATATTTTTTATAGTCAAAAACTGGAAATATTCTGTTTTCTATTTTGAAAATTGCAAAATCAGCTTTATTTTCTTTAGACTCGAGTCAATATCTAGTAAAGGTTGTTCTTTTTAAGCTTTCTTTTATTATAATCAGATAGCAGATTATATTAGCTTTAAAATGATATTTACTATAGATCTTTTTTCAGCTAAGTATTGATGTTTTTTTAACAGCGGTATATATTTATATTGCTGACGATGTCTTACCATAATGCTGAATGAGTTAAAAACATGTTATATTAAAAAATATAATAAATATACATCACAAGTTTTTATAAAAATTGTCAGGGCAGACCATCTGAACATTATTGTGTTAACATTGAGGATTATTATGCCTCTTTAAAACATTTCATCACTTTCACTACTTAAATACTATGTCTGTTTCCAATTCAATCTCAGCAATTTCATTTAAACAATCTATATCCTCATTATCAAAATACTTGGATAACTCAATACATGATAAGTTAGTTATTCTTACGACAACTACAGTTACGTAAAACAACCACTTTTGCAGCCGTAATTTATTAGTTTCAAAAATATTTGTGTTTGTCAACTGAGGCATTAATAATTAAAAAGATATAAAACGCATATCATGAGTTATAAAATTTTATTGAGCGACGTTTCAGGAGTCATGCTGCTCCTATCATCAGGCTAGTTACAATTAAAA
>JAUZNK010014222.1:26402-39204 GCA_035046665.1 Euphysa ruthae | reverse complement strand
GAGGTGTTGGTATTCTTTGGTGAGGTCAGCTGGATTCGAAACTATTTCTTTGGCACGAGTATATAATGAGTCGATGAAGCTTTTCTTAACAGAAGTTTAGTGGCATGAAGAGAAGTTTAGATATTGATCGGTGTGTGTCAGTTTTCGGTAGACATTGACAGAGAGTGATTTGTCGGGATGTCGAGTTACTAGTGTGTCCAAGAATGCTATAGAATTGTTATTTTCGTTTTCGATGGTAAAGCTTATTTATTGATGCAGGTTGTTTAATATTTCGAAAAAGGATTGAAGATAGATACGTTTGATAATCGCGAAGATGTCGTCAACAAAGCGTTTCCAAACTTTAGGTCTGTGTGTTGTGGCCATGAGCACAAGTGATTTGTGGGACTGCATGTAAGTTTTGGCAACTACGGAAGAAGTGGGTCCACCCATTGCGATGCCATCGGTCTGACAGAGATATTTATTACCGAATTTGACACATTTTTTTGTCAAGAGAAATTTAATAATATCAATTAATTCTGCCGGAGGGATCGGTGTCTTTTCTTTCAGAGAGCTGTCGTTCTCGAAAAGGTCTTGGATAATGATGAGAGTGTCGTTTATTGGTACGTTTGTGTATAATGATGTGACATCGAATGAAACCATACATTTGTCATCCTCAATTCGAATGTCTCGAATAAATATATAAATATTTAAATATTTTTAAAATTATAAGTCTTTATTGTTTATTTATGACATATGTTGGTTTTCTCTAAATTTTATTCATGTTATTTTCATTCCTAACTTTTGAAGCTTTATACCTTTGTTTATCCTTTTTAGCCTGACTATGGTTGTTGTCATATCCAGAGTTAGTTTGGGGTCACCTGTTTTGCTTGAGTTTGGGTGCAGAAAAATCATTGATTTACCCTGATATTGTGGCAAATTCTGTTAGCTTCAGATAGAAAGTTTAGTAACCTGAAAATATTATTTCTTGAGTAAACCCAAAATTGTCGTATGAAAACATTGTTTGGGCTCTTAAACTGGTCTACAGTGGTCAAAATACACCTGGTTATGACTCTGATGGTATTTTTGTTTAAAATGGCTTTGTTAAATCTATAATTTATTTTTTATTGTTTTAACACCAAATTCTCAGTTTTGTAATGTTCGTTTTTTGAATTAGTCCGATAGATTTTCAAGTGAAGATTTGATTTTTATAAAATTATGATTTTGAAATTTTGATAAAATTTTTTTAACAGGAAGCATCTCATCCTGAAGCTCTTATGGTATATATAGATACTCGATCTTTACGTCATGACCGCATACAGCAGGTTGAAAGAGGAGCTCCTAACAGTTTATGCTTAATGGAATCTGGAAGGGTAGGGCATTTTGAATTATTAATTTATTATATTATTTTGTAGTCATCTTGAGCATATTATAAGAATTATATATTAATTTTTAAATACAAAAATTTGAAAAATTTTTCTAATAGGCCTCCGGTTTTCAGTTTTCAATCAAAAAAGGTGTTTGAGCATTTTTCTTTGGGTCATCATGCAAATAAACATATTAGGAAAAAAAAACTGCTGTAGTCTAATAGATAATGTAAGGCATGGTGTTTATGTTTTGGCAAGAAAATAATTTTTTTTTGGTAATTTGTTTTCAGATTTTGCCTGGTGTAAAAGTGGTGATAGCGAATCCTGAAAGTAAAGGACTGTGTGTTGATTCACAGCTAGGAGAGGTAATCATGAAGTTATTTGAAATTAAAAGTTTGTGTATTTATGAATTAGTTTTGAGATTAGATAATTAAGCATGTTTTCTTTGATAGGACAGAAATGACAAATTGTTTTTATTATAAAGATTCTTACTACTATTAAATTATGGCTGGCAGTAGTTCTGCAAGTATTTACCTAGTCAGACATGTAAAAACCAAATGCAAATTGGCTACGAAATTAATGTTTTTTGTTATGTTAATAATAGAAATGGTTTGCGGGCTAAATATTTCCAAATTTTTATTAAAACTGTATTTAGGGCTAGTAAAAATTTTATGATTTCCGGACAACACTAGAATTTTGCAAGAATCTTTTGTTTAAATTTCATTGTTTAAAATCTTTCCTGTAAGAATTTTCTGTGGATTTGCGTTCTTGAAAATGCTATTACTTGATAATAACTTATTTGGATTGTGTATCATTATGTTTACCTTTTTTATGTTTATTTTTTATTATTTTTTTTCATATTTTTTATCTTTAAAACATAATGTGAATAAACAGATTTATAATACAGTTGTTATCATGTCTTCCTTTACTTTATTCTAAACATCATTGTTCTATTCTTAAGAAATGTTATATCGCCTTTTTTATAAAAAAAATATGATGTCGTTCGTTTAGAAACTGTTGGAGGAGAGTGTGTAAAATCTGACTTGATCACAAATCTGTGCGGTTATTATTGTTTTCAACCGCTGATCAGTCAGAAGTTTTAAACGTTTCTTTGTTCAAACCTTCTTTCAACATGCAACTGAATTACTTATGATTTCTTAAACTATGTTTAGTTAATAATTACCTGTGAAAATAATAATAATAACTTATTAAGTAATTAACTATTAAACTTATCTATGGTTTTTTCTACAAAACAATATTTCAGCCAAGCAAAATCTTTCTTCTAACCATTTTGAAACGAATTGAAACAACAAGTATAATTTTGTCTTAGTTTTTCAAAAAACAATTTTGGGAAACAATTTGTTTGTAAATTTCATAAAAACATTGTATGAGCAATAAAGTTTTTCAGGTAATCAAAACAGCAGCTGTAAGGTACTCATAATAATATTCAGCAAAAATATCAACAAACTTTAAATATCAGTTGGTGATATATGTAAAAACG
Source organism: Euphysa ruthae (assembly GCA_035046665.1). Classification (NCBI taxonomy): domain Eukaryota; kingdom Metazoa; phylum Cnidaria; class Hydrozoa; order Anthoathecata; family Corymorphidae; genus Euphysa; species Euphysa ruthae. The sequence goes on along the minus strand of JAUZNK010014222.1, from coordinate 36,360 downwards.
AATGTCGAAGTTGCTTAGTAATTTTATGTAATTATAGCTTATGTTATAGCCAAAACTGAAAGCAAAATTTTAAAATTATTATAAAATTATTGTTAAAATTAATTTTTAAATACTTGTTTTTTTCCATTACTTTGATATATTTAAGCTTGTTTTAAAACCCACAAAAAAGTAATCTTTAATCAATTTTATTTGATTTATTGATCTTTGTTCATCATGGGTTTGAAACCCACTTCTTAATAAGTAGTAACTTCCAATATAAGTATAGACGATGGAAAAAAAAACATAGAGCTTATATAGAATTTAAAATAAACCTGCGGACGAGATCTAATATTTTAAAACCTTCTTAAAATATCAACTGAAACTTTTAAATTTACATATATGGCAGGAAGTTTCTAAATATATTTCTAAATAACATTATTTATTACAATTTTTTTTTTTTAGATCTATTTATTTTTTATTATTCCATATATATATTTTTTTAAATTCGTTTTCATTATTAAGAATCCCAGTTACTGAGATTATCATAACTAATATTGCATTAAATATATAAAAATAGAATGAATGAATTATACATCAAAATATGAAGTATATAGAAATAACGAAGTGATTATATTGAAGTTTTTGTGGTTTTAACAGGTCTGGTAGTTCATAAATAATTATCAACTAGGTTAAATTAAAGTAAACTCAGTATTTGCTAAGAAACAAAGTAAATCATAGGTGAAATAAATTGTTTATTCATTTTCCAGTAACGCCAGTATTCTCTAAAAGAAGCGTTTTTCACTTTGAATAATTGGCTCATTTATTTTTATCAATGATTTTTTTCAGTGGATTTTATCACATGACGTTTGATTTGGAGTATCTCAGAACACAAACTGCTTCTGCCATTAAAGTACTTTAGCCTTCTGGAACGAGTATTCATTGTTTTTTTTTTATTTTTTTTTTTATTTTTTTTTTTTTTTTCATTTGTGGTTCGTCATTTCATTTAAATCAATTTTTGTTTTTGCTTTTTCAGAACCAAAATAATTTTGAAATGATCGTTTCGTTATTTTGTTGTTCATGCTCTATTTACTTTGATTCAAATAACAAAGTTATCCCGTGAATAATGATAATTGCTCCACTGCAAGTGGAGACTTTAACATAACATGACCGACCATTCTCTTTATGTATCATACAGAATGCAGGTAGTCTTATATTTGGGTTCGGCAAACTATACAACAAGAACTACAATATAAATATTAGATTTAAAGTTTTGCAGATTTTTAACAAACATTACCAAACATTATTTTACAAACAAAAAGTATCTACATAAAATAAAGTTAATTAAAAAATTATTGTGTTTACTATGTCGTACTCCACAAAGAAATCCAGCATATGACAGCTGTTGTAAGACAGCATTTGTACGTTGTGCGCTTGTACGCCTATTTTTTGAGTCCTACCAAACTTTAAGTAAATAAAATATCTTGATTCAGTTTTGATACTCTCCACTATTGTCACAGCCTCTAGCTTGGGAATATCAATAAAAGTATGGAACACAAATGGTGAAAAAAAAGTAATTATAAGCAGTTCTAACCACAAAAAAGGCCAAATAACAACAGCTCTGGGTACCCCCAGACCCCAACAGTTTTAATGTAATCTGACAGCTTTTTTTATTTTAAGATCTGGGTGTCATCTCAACACAACGGGAGCGGTTATTATAATGTTGCGGATGACGATCAGTTGACAGAGGAGCATTTTAGGGCACATCTAGCTACTAATGATACTGCCACTATGTTTGCAAGGACAGGTTATCTTGGTTTTGTGAAACGAACAGAACTAACGCAGACTGATAGGGGTATTAAAAATTTTGATTTTAAATTAAAGCTTGTCTATGAATCAACAATTTGTTTGTTCATCTTAAATAGTTTTTTCTTAATCTATAAAAACAATAACTACTGGAATATTGTGTGAACTGTGGAAAATTCCCATCTGATGCTGACCTTTTGTTATGATCCATATATTTCTTCTTTGTATTTTTACGCTGATTAAAACCTTTTATGCTCTGAAAATTTTTAAACCTTTTCAGCAATTTTGAGAGAATAGTGTGTAATTAATAAATTAATTAATTAAGAGATGTAATTGTTTTTGTCATGTTTGGTTGGGTGTCTTATGCCATGTTATAGTCAATCAAATGACCCTTTTTTTTTATGTATAATATTTATATTAGAAAATTAAACTCAGACATTTTAAATGTTGGGTTATGGAAATTTAAACATTGTGCCGAGATTTTTCAAAAAGACAATTGTTTAGTTCTAAATGACGGTAATTAATGTTAGATTTATTAATTAGGATAAAATGGAAAGAAGCTTTCAAAAAAAATTTTTTCAAGGTTAAATGATAAGAGAAGGTAAGCTGTGCTCCAAACCTCCAAATATAAATTTTTTAATGTTAATTAAAAGATTAGTGTTTTAAAAAATGTCTGAAATTCTAAAATTTGACCCAGTACTTAAAGGCTTGTTTAATTTGAATTATTTCATTCTAGCACCTCATGATGCTTTATTTGTTGTGGGTGCGCTTGATGAAGCGCTCCTTCTGCGAGGCTTGCGTTATCACCCAATCGACGTGGAAATAAGTGTTGGTCGAAGTCACAAAGGTATAGGGGAATGGTAAGTTTTAGCATTTAAATTTATTTATTATTTATTTAATTAATTATTTATTTATTTGAATTTATTTAGTGGAGTTTTTTATTTTTGTTGATGTTTCCCACTTTTTTTTAATGAATAACAAAAAATTGTTTTTTGGACCTTTGGTGAAGCTGTCCTATTAATATGAATTCACAGGCGTCTCTTTTCCAGCCTGTTATTGTTATTCTCAACAACCACTATATAGTATTTTTCTGAAAATCCTAGTCATAAAACCTTAATACTAAAACAAAAATATTTAATTTTGAATAAAAGAAAAGCAAAATTTTGTTTTATTGTTATTTAACCCAAATATGCATGTTGGTTTTTTTTTAAACTGGTCCACTTTGATCTAAACTGGTCCACTTTGATCTAAAAGTATATATATATATTTATTTTTTTTTTTTTGAAATTTGAAATTTGAAATAATAATTGCAATCATTTTAGCATATTAGCAAAATTGAAATATTTTTTAAGCTTTGAGGCAGGGCCAATCTTGGTCAATTTTGGGCTACAAGCGTTTTTTTTTTTTTTTTTTTTTTTTAATTCACCTCCTGAGCCTATGTTCGAATTTTTTTGAAACTTGGTATAATGTAAGAGAATATTATTACTTCTTGTTTTAGTATACTTTTATTTATGCTAGAAATTTTTCATATTTTATGCAGCCCTTAACCTTAACTGGCTCAAACTCTCCTTAAAAACAATGTCTCGATTTTTTGAAGAAAATTTTAGCCCGATAGTGAGGGAATTGTATATGCAGCCTGAATTCAGATAATTTTTTTAGCCAGCCTAAGACATATTTGGTTTGGCAATGCTGTCCTAAGTGATTCAGTGACTGCAAAGCCAAATCACAACCTGTGTAGGAAATTTTTTTTTTTTTTTTTTTTGCAAGAAGCGGTGACAATAGGGAAGATCTTCTTCTGAAAGACTTTATATAAAATGTAAAAAAGGAATTTACTTTGCATTCACAACTTTGGTTAGTACCGACTACTGAGAGTTTGAGTGCTCATTTACAGAATTATATTTTAAGATTTGGTTTGATTTTTTGTAACAAAAATTAATTGCAAAATTACGAAAAAAAAACTTGTTCCATTCTTACTATTTTATTTTTTTCTAAATCCTTTGATAATATTAATATTAATAATACAAATATTAATAATAATTTATTAACAATCACACAGTTGCTACCATAAATAGCTGTTCATTTAAAACATTAAGTTTTATTTGAGGTTCAATGAATCAAATGTTAAATGTACTTTCTTTTTCTTTTTTTTTTTTTTTCTTTTTTTTTTTTTGAAATGTTTATTTTTTTTTAGTTAATAAATTAACTTTTTAAAATCTAATATTTAAGTAGCAAGAATGAATGAGCGCCATTTAATTGTACACCAAAATATAAAGTATATAGAAATAACAAAGTGATTACAATGAAATTGTTGTGGTTTTAACAGGACTGGTGGTTCATGAATAATTAATTAAATTGAAATTAAATTGTTTAAAAAAAAAAAAAAAGAACACAAAGTTAAAATATTATTCATTTTGCAGTAGCATCTTATTCTTAAAAGTTGTTTTTCCGAGTTTATTCACGTGTATAAGCAGTATACAACATGTATAAAAGATTAAAATCACAATTATTTTTTTTGAATAAGAAAAAAAAATATTTAAGTTTGCGTGTTTTTGGTGAACTGCGCTTTAACAACATTGAGTTTATTCACTAGCTGCAAAATGTGTAAATTTCACTAATCCACTGCACAAGGTCTCTTTCTTCTGAAGAAGGTCAGGATTGTTGAGTGCCGATCTTAATTTCCAGGCTGTATATGATTGTTAAAAATTTATATTTTATATTTTTTGTGATAATTTTAGCATTTGAGACAATTTAAAAAAAAAAATTAAGCCCATAACTAAGCTAGTAAATTTGTTAGAGTTTGTCTAAAAATTAACTTTTCTTAAAAATGTTATTTTAATTATTTTTGAATTTTAGTATGTCAGCCATTTTGAAACTTTTATCTTTTTCTAGGCTCCACTTCCCTGGTCCGAAAGTTAAAGTTTTAAATTTTTTTTTTTTTAATTCTGCAGAAATTTTTTTTTTTTTGATATTAGAAAATATTCTACATTATAATTCTGGAATTCTTGAATGGCATGGAGTGATAAAAAGAATATTAATCATGCACATCATTTTAAATTTCCTATTTATACCCATTTTCAACTTTAAAGTTCTAAATTTGAGCTATATTTGTTAAACAAAAAAGATAAATTTCGATTGAGACTGCATTTTAGTATTTTTGAAAATATATTGGTTCTAGTCTCTAGGACCCAAAGCATTGCCTTAGAAATTTTTTTAGGTAATTAGTACATTTCAATTTTCTATCATAATCTATCAAAATCTTTTGCTCCCTGTGAAGAGATTGCATTCAGATTTTTTCAATGTAAGAAAATATATTAGTTTTTGATGTCAATGCTTTTTTATATTTTCAATTTTGAATATCCATTTCAGAAATCCAGTGAGAGTTCATGTTTTTCATTTTCTTGAAGATACAAGATTATTTCTCCAACCTTCTATAAATTCCTGTTCTTGAGCCTGAAGTACCCAAATTTGTAAGATTTGGTAAGAAAATTATAAGTATGGTACTTAGAAAAAAAAAATTATTTTGTTAGAAAATATGATTTTTAAAATTTGGTCTGAAAACCGTTTAAATCTGATTTTATTGACCTATTCAGATATGCAAATATAGTTTTGCTATTAGACCCTGACATTAGCTTTCAAGTTTCTATAAATTTACTCCTATCCATGTGTTTGTGCATGCGTCTACATCTTAGAATCCATTCAATAGTTTTTTTTTCCTGGTTTTTTTGCATGATTTTAAATGTTAGAAAAGGCTAAAGAGTTGCAAATCTCAAAAATATATTTGATATATCTAGAACAACTTTACAAGTTTTACAAGTTTTGTTAAAAAAGAAAAAAAAAAAAAAAAGACAAAATTTATAGTTGTTGAGTTTTAGAATGTTTGAGTTTTTTTACCCCTAGCAACAGCATAGCAACGGATCAATTAAATTTAGTTTTCTCCTCATTTTAACCTTAAAACTCGCTTTAGTTTGATTGTCTCACAAAATTTCATTGATAAACTTCGTGATATTGAAGTAAATCATTCGTACTTGTGTAGACTTTTCTCAGCTTTGCATTTTTGATACTTTTCGAAATTTTGAATTTCATCTACTGTACAATCTCTTCCTTTGAAATTTTAAAATTGTACAGAAAGGGCTTATAGTAAAATCTATGATCTATGATCTAAAATCTAAAATCTACTTTTATTTTTTGCCATGTTATAGCCAGAACAAACTGAAATTTTGTAACGATATCACTTAAAATCTATTTGATTCATTTACTCTAATGATCTAAATAGTAATGGTATTGATTTCATTTTATTATCCGCCCTCTACAAGCATGTATGGAATGCACTCCAAAAAAATCATTGTTCTTACGTTGTAAAAAACTAAATAATTTCATGTTTTACATCAAGTTTTTGATAAAATGTGAAATTTCAGTTGTAATACTTGACACATGTTTTTTTATATGTGTTTAATAAACCCTGGGTTTAAGTTTTAAAATTAAATTATAAGCAATTGAGCAATTATTTTTATCCCTGGCGAGCCACCGTAAGCTGAAATTTTGGATTTTATTAGTAAGTCATATTTACATATATCTTTTTTTTTGTTATTGGTTTGACAAGCATAATAAACGGAATCAGATGTCTGATTTATTTTGATTAGCTATCTTTAAGATATAATATTTAATATATGATCTGAATTTAACTATAATTTAACTATATATTTGAATTAATACTTGGTTTTAGTGCTGTATTTACATGGAATAACCTGCTAGTGGTAGTTGTTGAATTAGAAGGAGATGAAAAAGAAGCACTTGATCTTGTTCCACTCGTCACCACAATTGTACTGGAGGAACATCAAGTTATTGTAGGCGTGGTTGTTATTGTAGATCCCGGTGTTATTCCATTAAATTCAAGAGGTGAAAAGCAACGAATGCACTTGCGTGACAGTTTCTTAGCTGATCAATTAGATCCTATTTATGTAGCTTATAACATGTGATTTTGATAATGCCAATCAGTTGGGCTGCTAACCTCTTCTTTTAGAGTTACGGCTTTGTTGTTGTAAATATGGTTTATGTCCATTAGTTTTTGAAGCATAGATAAAGCCTTTCGTTTTGAATTTTGGAATCAAATAATCATCATTCTACATTTGATTTTGTTTTATTTGGAAAGTGTTTAATAATATATGGGATTAAAAAATTTTTAAATAATATTCATTCTCAAAGGTTGATATTTTACCCAAGTTTTCTTATTCAAGCTTATTTTTATAGTTAGAGTTTGGCTTTTATCCAATAGCTTTCTGACTTTATATAAACTTTCTTTTAAAAATAGTATTGAGGTTTGGAAAATAGAATTTTTTTTTTAGTTTCTCATTTCTAAGTCTATTGGCCAAAAGATAATCCTAAAGTTGAATATACTTGTGGTAGTTTTTTCAATTACGCCATTAGGACACCTTAGTCCTAATGGCGTAAAAGTCTCATAATATTTTGACCATGGTTGTCTAAAACAGGTTTCGATTAAAATCTGCAAATATTGTTTTTTAGAAAATCTTTTATTTTATCATTTTGTCCAAAAACAAGTAGAAAGTTAAATTTTTTCTGTAATTATCAATGTTTTAGATTCCATGGATATCCAAGACTTTTGAAATCAAGATTCTGGTACAAATTTGATCGAAAAACCTGAATTTTATTTGATAAAAATAAGAAAATAGGGTAATTATAATTTTTTATAATGTAAAAAAGAGCTTAGAACTGTCCTAATACTGTAAAATGGCAAAGAAAAAATTTTACAGACTATCATGGCCATATTGTATGAGTCTTTTATCAAATTTTAGCAAAAATTCACATTTGACTCATGTTGTAAAAGTGATTTTCTGGACCAAATCGCAAAAATAATAACAAACTCAAATGCGTACGGACTTGTCACTTTCATCCCTTAGATCCAGCAAAAAAAATTTTTTTTTTTTTTAGGTTCTAAGTCTATTGACCAAAAAATAAACTTAAAGCTGAATATACCTGGTGTATCCATATTTTTAACTGCTTGTGGTATTTTTTTCAGTTAAGAAGGTGACCTAATGGTGTATAAGTCTCATTGTATTTTGACCACTATTTTACTATTTTCATTAAGTGCAGCAAATGGTCGATTTATTATCAGACTAATTCATTTGTGAAATTTTGTCAATGACTTTTAAAAAATTGTTCAGTCATGGTAGTTGAAGTTTGGTTCGATATACTTATACGGTTTAAATTTCAAAAAAATAAGTTTAAAATTAATGTCTAAATATAATATTTATATGATATATTATTTTATATTATATATTTTTAGTTTTATATTCATCGTCTATGTGCTTTTCTTTAAAACATCAAAATTTGTTAATTTAAGGTCGGTTATAAATATTAGGTTTCTGCTTTTCTTTGAAAGAAAACCCTTTCTTTAAAAATTTTTTTCTTTTGGTCCCATGATGAAGTAGTGCTGAAATCTTGTAGGTAAAATGACTAAATATCTTTCATTGAGAGCTCAACACCATCAAACTTACTCCGGGAAAAACAATCAATTGTTGGAAACTCATGATTGGTTTATAATTGGACATAACAAAGGAGATTTAAAAAAAGGCCCAATTGATCAATGCCATGATATATGTTTATATGTTTACTGAAGTTTAGTAATACTTCTTTTTATTTATGTAGTTTTTTTCTTTCATTTATTTTGTATATCTGTACAGTTTTAAGCTTAGTAATAATGATATCAATGATTTGTTTGTTTGATTTCAACTTTTTTTAAATATTTAGTTATAAATCAAGTTAACTATTAATGTTTTTATAGTCTGAAAATTTATCTAATACTTCCATGTAAATATTATACTGAATTTCTGAAGGATTCCAATTCAGGTGCTTTAAATGCAGCATTGCTTTCTTCCAGTTAATAATGTTTGTCAAATATTTTATGCACTTTTGTTTAATTTGGTTTTTTTGATTAAAAAATGTTATTGAATAAAGTAAATGTTTTCGCCTGAACTTTCTGATGTTGAAAAACACAAAGGTTTTCACCTGAACTTTCTGATGTTGAAAAACACAAACACAAAGGTTTTCACTTGAAATATTGCCTTTTTATCATAATCATCGTCATCGTCTTCATCATCATCATCATCATCATCATTGTTGTCGTCATCATCACCATCGTCATCATCACCGTTCTTTGATGTTTTGAACGAAATAATTTTTGATAATTTTGGCCGATTTCTATTTTCAAATTTTTTTTAGATTTTTAAGACCTTTAAGCCTTAAATTGACCAAATTTTATTAGGAAAGTTTTACCAGAAAATCCTTTATATCCTTGTTTTTCTTTCCAGTCGTAAAGTTTTGTTCTAAAACTAAAATTTTTTCTTGTTGAAATATAGAATTTATAAATTTTTGCCTCTTATCTTTTCTTATTGAAAAGTTAAAGTGCATTTAATGTTTTAAAAAACTAGAATTTGAATCAGTTATTTAATTACTATGCAATCACCTTAGGCTGTAAATTCATTGAACGACATATTTTTATACTTGTGTTTTTATGTTATGTTGTGTATTATATTATAAATGAAAGCTTGGGTAACTTCTGAGTGATCTATCTTTTAGGTTGTTCTAAACCGTTAAAATAGTTTAAAATTTAATTTTTTATTATATAGCAATTTTATATAAATCACAAGCTAGGTGTTTCTAGTAAATATACCAAAAAAAAAAAAAAAAAAAAGAGTTGTCAAAAAAGTAAACTATGTCAATGTGACGTTATTTTACTGTGTTTTTAGAAATAAGTTTTCTAGAAATTTACCATTAGAATGTTAAAAGCGCTTTTGAATAAGGCAAAAAAATTATTAAAAGAGATCAAAAGTGTTAGAATGTGGTTTCAGTTTATTGAAAGTTCTAAGAGACAATTGAGGATATCTAAAAATAAAAGCTTTTCAGCTTTAAAGTTTTGGTTATCAGAGCTGTGTAAAAACATCCTTAAAAATAAGTTTTGAATTTATTTGCAGCTTTATTCCAAAAAATGAAAGATTGCACTTTAACCCTTTCTGGTTTCAGCTTAAATTGGCAGTATGTCTCAACCAAAAATCGTGTTTTCTGACCTACTTTACTTAAATCGATATTAAAGCTGAACTACTAAAGATCATTTAAAAAATTATGGATAGTTTTCATTCTGATAGAATCAGCTTTAAAATAT
>JAUZNK010014222.1:7976-21644 GCA_035046665.1 Euphysa ruthae | reverse complement strand
TTTACAAAATGTTTCAACCAATGTTTTATTTGGAAGTTGATGGTTTACTTTGAATCGAATGGTTTACTTAGAAACAGATAGTTTACTAGGAAACTGATGGTTTACTTGGAAACAAATATGAAGTTCCAAAATATTATTTCTGTTATAATTTTAGTCTAATTTGAAAACGTTTTTCAGGTAAACAAAATAGTGTTTTAGAGATTTTAAGTTAGAAAATTCAAAATCCCTTAAAACTCCCATACGAGCCAACTATAGCCCATTATGTTATTGCGTTTCACCTAACTAACTGTTTTGTCAAGAAACAAATTTACTGGTGTTAAATGTTTAAGTCAAAGGAAATGATTATTTGTGGTGTTAATATCATTTTATGGAGTTTTATCTCAGAATAGGCAAAATAATTTTTGCACAATTTTTTCTTAACGGATTATTATAGAATAAAAAAAAACAGCTTGTGTAAATTGTGAAAAATAGGGGAAATTTTTTAGCAAATTTTGTATTTCAGATTAAAAATTAACTTCATCAATGCTTTCTATATAACTGCTTAAATAAAAGTTTTGTAATGAGCTCAAAATGACTTCTAGGGTTTTGAAATATTGCGTTTAATTGCCAATTAAATGTTGCTTAAGTTTTGTAGAAACTAATTATTAGTGGTCTCAATTTTGGCTTGTTTTAGATATCAGACAAGAGATATCCAAAGCTAAAAGAAGTTGATGATGTTTTGGGAGGGGAAGCTGCCTGGAAAAATGTTGATTCAACAGAAGGTAAAAATATTTTTTTATCCTCTATCAGGGGCTGACACTAACTACTGTCTGTTTGCTGTCAGCAAGGTGTATGCATGGAAGAAATGTTTATTTGGCTAGATTATTTTTCTACTTTCAGAAAATTTTCATATGAAATAAATTGGAAACTGGAATTTATTTACGCTCAAACAAAGTTCATCAAACTCTTAAAGTATATATTTTTTGAAATATATTATATTTTTTGGAAATTACTATTGTTGATGAAAAATAAATTCTTCTTACTCTACGTTTCAAAGAAGTTATCACATTTACAAAAAATTATAATAATAAAAAGAATATCGAACAGCGCGTTTCATATTTATGTTTTTCTATGCATTTTTTTCTGCTATTTTTTTAAGTTCTCTTTTAGCCAAAGTAGAGGTATGAAAGTACAAAATTTTTCATGTTACGATTATGACGCTAATATAAATTGAGATGAAGGGCATATCTATGGATCAAATATAATTTATTTTAGCATTTTTACTAAAGAAAAAACTGTTTTGATATTTTCTACCTATGAGTTGTTCTTTAAGTAAAAGAAACACACTTTTTCCTACCTCAAACAACGCATTAAATGACAAAATATGCCTCTCAATAAAAATAATAAAAACTTATAATAATAATAAATAAAATTTTAAAGTATTTTAGTAAAATTATTAATATGCTCAAGTGATATTTTTTCGTGTCAACAAAATAATGCTTTTTAACTTATTAAACAATGTTTCCTAATATTATAATATGGAGTGTGTGGGTACGTGTGCGTGTGATCGCATGCTACTCATGACCACGCCTGGTACCAGTTGTGAGCACCAAGATTTTCACAGATAGATTGAGGAGTGTACTTTGTGTAGCCACAGCATTTGATTGTTTTAGGTGGGTACTTTATATTTTTGAGTTTTCATACACAGCATATCATGTTGTGGTCACTTAAACCAGCAGCAGTGAAGTTTCAGGTATGTTTTGGGGGTGAGTTAGTTTCTAAGTAATCGTTTTCTATATTGTAATTAAAGTTAAGGTCACCTAGGTTTGTCCACCTCTTTGTTTTCATAACTAATTTCGTTTAGAATATTTGACAGTAAACCATTAAAATTCTCCACGAGGTGCAAGGATGAGTCTGGAGGTTTGTAAATGATGCTATTTATAAATAGTTTTTTGGAAAGACGATTCAAACCATAGAGATTAATTTAATGTAAACTGTAGCACCGCCTCTGACGCCTGAATCCCAATCCTTACGAATAAATGAATAATCATTGATTTCTAAAAAAGATGTTGGTATATTTTTCAAAAGGAAACTTTCCGTCAAGCAAAAAGCATCAATGTTGAATGATAATGATAAGTCTTTTATCTAGAGTTTTTTTTATTGAAAATACTATGAACACTTTGATGGATAATTTTTAAACCTCTTGTTGTATGTAATTCCGTGAACTTAGGTAGGTAGCGTATATTTGTGCACGCGCATGCTTTACATACATAAATTTTTTGAATGTGTGATTAATTTAAACATTGTTCATGGAAAATCTGTTGGCCTTCAGAGCATGTCTTTTGGTCAATGTTTCTCCAAAAACACTTATCACAGTTGGAACAACAAGTTCTAGGTCCAGTATAATTTCTCCTGAAATTATTTATAACAATCTGATTGTAAAAGTCTCTTTTAAATAAATAATGGCAAGATCTAGTCTTTAAAAACATGACTTTCTTGATAAATAGTGTGGTATAGATACAGCAGAGAAATGTAGATATTTTAATTGGGTGTAATAAGTTGTTCTTTTGCCCTAGTAACTAATTATTAATTAATTATTACTAGTTAACCTAGTAATTATTACTAGTTAACCTAGTAATTATTACTAGTTAACCTAGTAATTATTACTAGTTAACCTAGTAATTATTTCTAGTTAACCTAGTAATTATTACTAGTTAACCTAGTAATTAACCCAAACAATTCCGTTCAGCAAAGCAGCCAATAGTTTGGAAATATTTGGAATTTAAATAACCAGGTTTTTAATGTAATTTTTTGAATGAAAGCAAAAACTAACAAAGTTGTTAAGATGTGACGTCCACCATATAAAAGACGTCCGCCATATAAAAGACATCTGCCATATAAAAGGAGTTTTTTAAAAAATGCTTCCTCCTGAGGAAAGTTGTTGCTGTTGTTTGTTTGCTAACGTGGTTCAAATATCAGTTATTGTTCATAATAGTTGCTGGGAGTAGCACATATTTGCATTTAGTTTAGCCAATAGATATATTAATGAATGCCTTTGATAATATACACCAATTTCTGGCATAGAAACAGAAAAAAATAAAGCAATAGAAAAAAGTGCTTGACACCACAAAGATTAAAGGTTGTGATAAAAAAACCAAAAAACTCTGTTTGTTGATTTATAATTTGTCATTTTTTAAAAGGAATATATCTCAATTTGATTTGGATATTCTAGTTGTATATATAGAAAATTTAACCATAACATTTGATAAATAGGAAATGCTTAATTTCTATAAACATTGATTCTAGTCACATGATACACTGATTCTTGTTCAAACAACACTCTTACATGTTTCATGAGCTTCGAAACATGGAGTTTTTGTTATCTGATTCTTACATTATAGAATTAAAAAGAAAAAAGTCAAGTTTTATTTGATAATAATGGTATGAAAAATAGCAAATATTTTTTACATATCTATATATTTATATATATATATTTTTTTTTTCTTAGTTTATTTTTCTATTTATCATTATTGTTCATGAAATATTAATATCTAAATAGTAATATATAATAATATTAATTAATAATTAATTTAATTTAATTTATTATCTAACAATTTGAGATGGCTGTCAGCATTAATGTGTGGATGTTTCAATTGGTTTATATTTTTTTAGAAATTCAGATTCCTTTCTAGTAGGAACTTATTTTCACATTATATTTTCACATCATTTTAAAATTAGTTTATTTACGAAAATCTCCTGTTGGAGCTATTTAAGTCCATAAGCTATTTTATATATTTGGTTTTCTAAATTTCAGGATTATTTTTGTTACATCATTTATACTCTAATGCAATTTTTTTGCAAAATCTGCGCTGTAAATGTTGTTGAATAATTTTCTGAAAAATGATATTCACAGCCTCTGGATTTCAAATTTTTCAAAGACTGTTTTAAAATTTGAAACCTAATAAGTATGACAGTGAGTTCCAAAGCTGAATTCTGTCAATGTTTTTAAATGGAGTCCAAAATTAAACTCTTAAAGATCCATGAGCTTAATATTGTTTGTTCTGGTTATGTGGCATATATGATTATTATTATGTTAAATTGATTGATGTTGGCAATTTTTATATTGAATGTCAAGTCATGGTTAGGGTAACTTTTCCACTTTCCTACCCTCTCCCTCTATCCTGAAAATTTGTGGATCCTCTTCTCTTTTCCAACTTAAAACAGAAATTGAGCTGATAGATTTAACGTTGTATTTTTTTGTAATGTTTACATCTCCTAGATAGCACCTTTAGTGAAACATGTTACAAATATATTACGGTGATTTGTTTTCAAAGTGCTTGTCACATAATGTTAAGCTGACTTCCTTGAAAATTTTACCTGTAGAAAATTATTAAATTATGATTAACATTAACTGATTCAATTTGTTAATGTTATTATTTTTAAATAACTATATATATATATAATTATATAAATATATTATATATATAATTATATAAATATCAAAGCCAAGATATCTAGAAAATTTTTATGGGTTGTATCTGCTATACATTAAGTAAGTAAGTGAGTGAGTGAGTGAGTAATTAAGCAAGTAGGTAAGTCAGTTCTAGGTCGTAAGTATGTAATTGAGTAAGTAAGTGAGTGAGTAATTAAGCAAGTAGGTAAGTCAGTTCTAGTTCGTAAGTATGTAATTGAGTAAGTAAGTGAGTGAGTGAGTAAGTAAGCAAGTAAAGTGGGTAAGTAAAGTAAGGCAAGTAAAGTAACTAAGTAAGTAAAGTAAGTAATTAAGTGAAAAAAAAACTGTTTATTGAAACACCCATTCCCTAAACCCCACCCAAAAGAAGAGTTGCTGAATACCCTGAATTTTTTTTTTTTTTTATAAACGTGTCCAAACTGCGATCACAAAAAAGCCTATTTCATGCAAATTCAAACACGTTCTGCTGATGAACCAATGACAACATTTTATAAATGTTGCTCGTGTGGCCACCGTTGGAAAGAGTAATTACAATTTATCTATACAATTTTTGGGATAATTTTGTGGAAGAATGATGATAATTTGAAAGTTTTTGCATAAACATTATAAATTATCCGTATTTTTACTGAGGAGTTCCTCGTCATAAATTGAAAATAAACATTGTGTTGTTTAAGATCAAATATGATCTATAGATAGAGAATGAAAAATAAGAATTTTATAAAGACATTATATTTTTGTAAAAGTAGTTAAATAGCAGTGTTTGAATTTCAAAAAGATCTGTTGAACCCTGATAAATCAGTGTATATTTATTAACTGATGTATTTTGGCTGTCATTTTGTTGATGGTGATTAGATACCCGTACATTTACCAAAGCGTTCACTTTTAAGTGTTGTCATTCAGTCATATTTCAGCAGGTAAGGGTTGCTTTGTTTTCCTCATGAATCAATGTTATGCAAAAAGTTGTATTTTAGAGTATTCTGAAAGGGTTGAAAATTTTTAAAAAAATTTCTGGATAAATTTTTTTTGAAGAAATTATTGCAGAAGGTCTTCCAGGCACTTGAAAATTTTTTTTATTTCTCAAAATGGAAGCCCTTAAGCAGAGCTGTGAGCTAAAACTACAAAAAAAGCTGGCTTTGTTTGTTATTGATTTTTGGGATACGGTTGATATGGTATGGTATGTTTGATATGGTATGGTATGGTTGATATGGTATGGTATGGTATTGATATGGTTGTTTTTGCAAATCTTCAAGACTTTACTTTCAAAAAACCTGCATCCTGTTACCAGATTAAGAAATTTCATCTTAATTATTAATACATAATCTTTTAAAAAAATTTTTGTTTCCTAAATAATGTAAATTTTATTTTTTGAATTTTTTGTATAAATATAACAGTGTGAATTTTTTTTCTTATAAAGTTTCACAGTCATTTTCTATGCTAACGTGACTTAGACGGAGTAACAGTATAAATATAAATAAAATACCTTTATTATTTAATAAAATTATCAAAACTTTAATAAAATTGAAAAAAATATTTTCAAAATGGCATTGAATTGATGACAGGGATGCCGTAACAAAACCACATTTTGTTCCCATTATGTTCTAGATGTTTATATTATTAAAGAATATTTATACTGCATTGCCATTTCAGTGTAAAAGTGCTGTTAGCAAATATTTTACTATTAACAAAATATTTTAAGATTAAAATTTAAAAAAAAAAAGTGTAAAGGGTTAAATACTTTAATAAGAAATGTTTAAAATAAATACTTTATTAATTTTATTTATTAAAATATATACTTTATTAATATATATATACTTTATACTTATATATATAACTATAAGGCTGAGTCGAAGATGAATACTGCCGAATAATTTGAAACTTTTTTTTCCCAAATTCAATATTTATATATATATATATATAATTATATATTTATTTAAAAATTTATTATCTAAAATTTTGTTACTAATGTTTAAATTTACTTTGATTTGTGCAAACATTTTGTGTATTTCACGATTTTTCTAAAACTACTCAAATTTTTTTTCTTTTATTGAAAAAGAAAAATTTGTTCTTTTAAAAGATTTTTTGAAGTAAACTTACCAAAGAAATTTGGATCTTATGGATATTAACCAAAAGTTGTTGTAGCCTAGCAACGGTCTCAATTATGAATTTTATGATCAGCACCGTTTAAGCCTATATATGAATAAAATGATATAAACATAAATATATAAAATATATATATATATATATATTATATATATACCTAAAAAAATTGAAACCCTTTCAAATTTTGTATAAAGTAAAATAAAGTAAGCAGAGAGTACATCGTTGGTCTATACGGGAGTATTCCTAAAATCTCTACTCTACTACTTAGTTTTAGGAAATCAAAATCTGCAAAATGTCACATTTTTGTTAATTTCAACAAGCCAGATGAATTTTAAACAGACTTTAAGAATAGATATAGTGTTTCCCAAAATTTAAATGCCTGCCCATTTGAAGGTTTTAGACAGTTTTTTATGCTTCCTGCATTATGCACACTGTTCAAAGAACTTATCTTACAGTATGGTATATTGTGTTAAAATAAAACATACACAAAGATACAAAGATTATCGGCTTTAAAAAGAGCGACAACAACAACAAGGTTAGTTTATTGAAACTTTTACATTTCAAAATCACTGAAATATGCAAATAACATCACTGTGAAAGTGTGATACTTAAAAGCAAAAGAAAATCAGTTATTTCATTGCTTCATTGTTACACGATCTAAATAATTTGCGAGTTCTGTTTTTTAATATAATGATAAACATAAACAAGTTATCATTTTTATTCTGGAAAATGTAGTTATTTTGCTCATAAAATGTTTTGAAATGTTTTTTTTTTTTTAAATAATTCTTTGAAAACTATTTTTTTTTTTGTTATACTACCAAATTTATATTCAAAAAGCTTTATGCTTAAACACTCTGGTATGTCTAGTTGGTAGTTTCTTTTTACCTGTTGCGCTGTATTGCTATATTATTATTCATTTAAGCAAGTAGAAATAAATATGTCTGATGAAGACTTAGAACGGGCGATATCTCCTGTTAGTAGTTTAATTGACAACGAATTTCCAAGTCCAGGAGAAGAGGAAAAGTATTTAAGAAATGGTAGTTTTGGTCGTTCAAGAAGTGTAATGAGTCGAGAAGTGGCTGAAACTGAACTCGTTTATCACAATGTAGAATATTCAATACCTGTCAAAGAGAAAAAGATACGGTACAATAAGCGAATACTTAAAGGATGTTCGTGAGTACCTTTTATGTCAAATTTATGAGTTTTTTTAAAAAAATCCTAAAAAGTTGTTTATTTCTTTAAAGATATTTTTTGAATAAGCTAGCAACTTGATGGCTAAACATTTGTTTATTTTAATAACAAAGTGCAAAAATACTTACGTTAGTACTACAATCAACCTTATTATTTCATAAGTCATTATTTAAGGGTATTCATTCAAGAGAAGTATTTGTTTGCGAGCGTGAATTCATTTAAGTGTATTTAAGCCGTTTAGAAATATCAGAATCGCCTTTGGTGTAAAAATTTAATTTCAAATCACAAATATTTCAATTTTGAAAAATTTTAATTGAATTTGCTGGAAGGTATTGTTTATATTTTATTTATTTATATTATTTATATTTATTTTATATTTTATTTATTTATATTATTTGTGTTTATTTTATATTTATTATTTATATTTTTATGTTATGTTTTTATCTGCTGGTCATTTACAATCATGGCCATATTTTATGGCACTTTTATCTGATTTTGCCACAAATTCACATTTGGCGCATGTTGTAAAAGTGGTTTTCTTGACTAAAATGGCAAAAATGGTAACAAACCCAAATGAGTATGGACTTGTCACTTTCATCCCTTAGATCTAGCAGAGAATTTCCATGTCTATAAGTCCATTAACCAAAAGATAAACCTAAAGTTGAATATACCAAGGGCGGTGTATCCATATTTTGAACTGCTTGTGGTGTTTTTTCCAACTGTAGTTTAGTCCAACTGTAGTTTGTCTTCAATCATTTAAAAATCTTGATGATAGATAACTCAATATAAATCAATATTTTAGAGGCATCATGAAGTGTGGACTAAATGCTATACTTGGTCCAACAGGTAGTGGGAAAACAACGTAAGTGCTTTGTTTTGTATTCAAGATCTGTCTTTTCTAGAGTAATAAAGGTAATATCAGAAATGATTTATCTGGTTCTGTTTTCATTAAAACCAAGGAACATCAAACGTTATTTTAGTAATTTTCATTTCTAATTTTGTATTATTTTTTTTACTGGTATGTTTAACTTGACTTGCAAAAATTACCAGGCATGCTTTGATGAAAAATATTTACTTGAACGAATCTCAAATCATAATCAAATCAAAATAACCACTTGGATGTTTTACATTACTACACGTTGGAGAATGTCTTTGCTTTATAAGAGTTTTGTCAATCATGGAAAATAGGTGTCAGTCAATGGTCAGTATTTAAAATAAAACAAAAAAAAAAACGAGAAAATTAGGGATCCTATTTTATAGAGATTAAATTTCTGACAATTTGTGTCAAAAAATTTTTGCAGTAAAGTCACTGTCACCTGATGAATTATTTTTAGGTTGTTGGATCTGTTAGCTGGCCGCAAAGAAAAAAAATTTATCGATGGCCAAGTTTTAGTAAATGGTCGACCACAGCCAAAAAACTTTAGGCTCATCTCAGGTTTCGTTGTTCAGGTAATTTTCTTCTATTGCATTACTCGATTTTTAAATGAAATCAAGCGAAGGCAAATGAATTTTTAAGCTGTTTGTTTGTTTTTATTTATTTATTTTTACTTATTGCTTCCAAATTATTAATAAAAGTCGTAAGGCAGTAAGGATAGTAAGAAGTCAGTGGAGAGTGAAAATAAGTTGTGGGAAAATCAATATTAAAACTTATATTTTACCATTTTAAGTCAATTTTTTAAAAGTAACGAAACTTTAGTTTTATTCAAATTACCAAACAAAAAACTTTATAGGGGACGAATTGTGAGTTGGTAATAGAAAAGTTAGGCTGTGTAGAGCCTAACTTATGTAGAGGGTGTAAGAATATAGGTAAATAATTACTTGAACAAAAACAAATCAACTTACCTATCACTCATATAAAAATTTAATCCTTTTGCAGACATGTAAATCCGTTAAAATTTCTGAGAATCCATCTGGATTCGTTTTGTAAAACTTATGCGAGTCTACCAACTTAATTTTTTTTTTTACCTTTCAAAAATCTTTTTATGCATAAGTGTTTCCTTCCGCCAGTGTTAAAAAACATTGCTTGAATCCTTTTTCAATGCCACAATAGTTTTGCATAATAATAATAATTTTAAAAAGAAAGATGCAGAAAAAGCACAAAACAAAAGAAAGAGAAAGAAAAAAAAGAATGCAAGAAATAGTGAACAAAAACATGGAGACATCTCAATTGCAATATGAAAGCTGCAGCCTTAATTGAATACTAAATATAAATGTGCTGAAAAAAAAAATAATAACCAGATTTCCAAATAAAATAAACTAATTGAACATAATTAACATAATTATACATAATTAGCATAATTGAACATAATTACAGATATATTCTTTGAAAAACCAGCAGTTATTATTGCTTCAAAAATAAATTATTTTTGTATTTTTATTATTTTTTTTGTATAATGTATAATTTATGATATAATATATAACATGCTTGCTTATAACAACATTTCATATATCAAAAAAAAAAATCGCAGAAATAAATTCTATTAAATCGTTAATAAGAGTATTTGTAATTTGAATACAATCATCAGACTGGAATAGTTAATATTATTAACTGGAATAGTTAATATTATTAACTATTCCAGTTTTAATAAATACAACTAGTTCTCTAACCTCATTTGACTCGTTGTCGTATCGAAAAATAAAAGAAATGAATGAGAATTTTCTATGGCAACGGATAAAAATTCAGTGGCTTGTAGGGATATTTAAAAAGATGTTTGTTAACTTAGCTTTTACTAACCTCAAGATGATCAGGAAAATTGAAAAAGCTTTCGTGTTATTTAAGGCGTCTGAAAAAAAAATCTTTGTAATATCTATGGTATATAAAGTAAGTTTTTCCGGGTTTATATGTCGTTTTATGTCATATTTTATGATGTCATTTTTATAAATAAAAACATCCAAAAAATCAGGACAGTAAGAAATTTTTTTAAATATATTAAATTAGTACAGATATTATTACGCCCCTGAATAATTCTCTGGAATGTTGTTTATATCTACAATGGAACTTAGAGAGACTGAGGTTTAATTTATTACTACCAGAACTATTTATTTTTCTTGAATGTAAATATGAAACAAAAAAAAGAAAAAAAAAATGTTTTATTGCTATCTTTTATTTATTACTTATTTAGTCATCTCTATTTCCTGAAAAAGAAGTTAAACATTATCAAATATATTGCTTATCTTTTGTTCTGTCTATCGTAATTTTGGCGTGTTTTAAATAGTGTTGTCAAAACTTTTTGCTATGGCAATAGCAATGGTATGGTCCCAGCATGTAGAAATTTCAATGTCGAGTTGCGATGTTCTTGGAATTGTTTTAGGCTTTTTGATTCTTTATAATTATATCAAATATTTTAAAGTAACTAAGTGGTTAATTATTAATCATTATTCGATAGGAAAAAAATATGATAAACGATAATAATAAATTCCAATATAAACTTAAAAGTACGTACGTGCTTTTAAACTTCCAACATCCAAATAAACAATAATGCTGTGATCAAAACTCCTCATAGTAGCGATTGGTAATGTGATAGAAGAAAAAAATACAATATTTAATTTAAGTTGCATGTTCAACTTGAAACTGTTTTGATTCTCGTACTTTGCATAAATCTCAATGTGAATCAGATTCACTGATCCACGCCATATTTGCAAGCCTGTTTTAAATTATCTATAAAATAGGAAGGGTAATAAATTCCTGAATCGTGGACAGATACTTGCCTAATAGTAAAATATCAATCTGCCTAACATCTTAGCAAATCTTCTTTTATTTTAAGCCTTAAAACAGATAAGAGATAGGTGTTCTTCACTATTTAAGTAAATGTTTACTCATTGTAAGCTGATTGCTTGAAAGTATCGCATAGAAATCACTAAAGCCTGTAAGGAACTAAAGGTGATGTTGTGACATGGTATGAAGGATGGTATATGGTAAATGATTTGAGTGAAGTTAGCATATAAGTTGTAGACAAAGGGACCATTAGATTGAATATTTTCTCAAAAATTACCCCAATGTAATTAAATTTTAGGAAGTGGGTAGGTGTAGGTGTGGGATCATATTTTGAAGTTGGTGATCTATAATAGTGGGTAGGTAGATATTAAGTGGAGCACAAGACTTGTTTTTATAGGGATATGGTTGGGTAATTGGTGGATCAGGGGAATGAATAAGAGTTATTTAACGTAATAGATTCAACTGTGTACTTTGTGTGAATATTATGACAAGATGTGCATTTGAGAGTGAAGTGGAATTATAAATACCTTCACTAGTGGAAGTGAGCAGGATATAGGATTGCATGATCACACTTATATCTGATGACATATAGTTGTGTCAACTCATGTCCATAAAATCTTTATTCTCAAACAACAGAATTGTCGAACCATAAAACTATTATGCAACTCTTCCAAGAACACAAATGTTAGCTTTAAGCTGCAACTGAATTGAGCGAAGAAAAAAACTTTATTATACATTGTAAAAAAGGGAAAAAAATTTCATGCGTTATTTGAATGTTTAACACCTGTTAAATTAAATATATATATGTATGAATTTTGTTAAAGCCATCAGTATTATAAATCTAAACTAAATACCTTTGGATTGGAGTGACTGGCAGATATAATTATCTAACTTTTAAGAAATTTTGAAAGTTTTAAGTGCGGTAGCTCGAGCTTAGTTAGGGATTATTTTTAATAGAACAAACGATATTTTTATATATTTGAAGGTTTAAATGTAAACATGTTTACAATATATTCCATTGAAATGATTTTTGAAGTATAAATGCAACTATTTTTATGATTGACCAAGCAAACACGAGGTGGTAACTATGACAACATTATATTTGAAAAGGTAGTTTAGGAAGTTATTGCTTTAATAACTTAAGATATATAAAAATAGGTTAATAATACTTTTTAAATTTATGTCTTTATTTGTGTTTGTTAAGTACACGACGACAAATGAACGTCTTGTCATGGGAAAATACAAACAATTGCTGGCTGCAATTTATTGCCACAGATATGTCGTATGTCGGCATCAGTGTCCATGGCAATTGCTTTTTTCATGGCTAATTACGAGGGCTGAGTTCAAACTATCATTTAAATGAAAAGTTATTGCATCAGAAGTGTTGAGAATAGAGTGGCTCTTGTTTAAAAAACTTTCATACCTCTACGCTGGAGGTTAAAGTATCTAAATTTCAACCACTCAATATCTATGAATCAATATTTTTTTTTTATGATGACATAATTTGATATGATTAGATTTCTGAATACGACACGTTTTTTTTACTTCATTTTTAACAAGAATTCACCAAAATTCAACGTAAAAAATTTATCTTAAACAAACAACTTCATTAAATAGCGCTCTTAATAGAATATCTGCAAACTTTTTGTATTTGCCGTTTAACTGTTTTTTGTCATAACCTTGGTTACGCATTAAATATGCATAGCTATAAAATTAAACCCGAACTAAGCGGAGTTCATCTTTTGCAGCAATGCTTTTATGACGTAGGTGTAAGAAAAATAGAGGTGAGGGGTATATATTAGGATAAGATATAATTAAGTTCTAGAGTTTTTACTGAAGAATGAAACTTGATTTTTGATCAACAAGTTATTTTTTAAGTAAAATAAATACACTATAATCCTTACAGTGCAGTAAGCGAAAAAATATGCACCTCATAAGATTATAAAAACTTAATTATAATCAACAAATAAGAATTTAAAGTAAATTTTTTATTAGACATTGATATTTTTGGTTTGCAAAAAATTAAAAACGGATCACAGTATAGTCGCTATAGTGAGTTGCTTCCTGAAACGTTGCTTAAAATGACTTATAAAACTTATATTGTGATTTTTTTGCTTATATCTGATGACATATAATTGTGTCAACTCATGTCCATAAAATCTTTATTCTCAAACAACAGAATTGTCGAACCATAAAACTATTATGCAACTCT
>JAUZNK010014211.1:0-22661 GCA_035046665.1 Euphysa ruthae | reverse complement strand
ATAAATATTGATATATTTAAAAACATGTTACCTTAAAGATAATGACACTATTCACTGATGGTGGTTTAGCAAGAACAGCTGAAGAAACTTCCTATAAAAAATTAAAGTTTAATAGATAAAAAATTATAATTTAAAATTTTTAAAATTACTACCCGACTTTCAGTGTCATATAATTAAATTAATATATAATTATAATTAAGTTTTATATCTAAAAGTCAGCAGCTAGCATAAAACCAACATTGTATATATTTTTTTAAATACCAGCCATTAAAAAACTACTACATATTTTGGTACAGAACACTTGGTGCAACTTCCTTTATAACAAGAAAAAATATATAATGCATTTAGCAAGAGTTGCAAAACCTCATCGGAACAGAAAACATTAAAAACCCACCATAGAAAATATAGTTCAGGGAATAAAGACAGAAAAACTGCAAAGGATAGTCCTAAAAGTTAAGTTCTGTAGATTTTCCTAATTTTCAATTTTCACAAAAATTAACAAGAAATAATAATTATAATTAATTATAACAATAATAATTATTATTATCAGAAGTTATTATGAAAACAAACGGTTTTAAAGATAATTCTCAGTAATTTTAAGTAATTAAATTTAAGTAATTTTCAAGATAGATTTGTTGACTTAATAAACAACAAATTTCGGCATGTCATTTATTTTGCAAGAAAATTAGCTGTTTTAATATCCTTCAATATATACAAGTTTTATCATCATACAAAAAATTGATTTTAAATATATATTTATTATTATATTAAATATATTTATATAAAAGTACGCAAAATTATTTAATTTTCTAATAAATATTTATTATCAGCACACCAAATAAAAATTTTGAGGAAGTCGGCATATATTCGTTGCAATAAATCAATCAACACAAAATAAGAAAAAAAAATTTAACAAAGGATTGACACACTACAATAACAACCTCAAACTGAGGAGAGAGAATTCTTAAAAACATAGATCGAACATTGATCTCTTTTCTTCTCTCAATATATACTTAATAATAATAACAATAATAATATATATATATATATATATATTTAAATTATTACCAAAATCCTTTGCAACTTTAAAAAAGAAACTATTCTTACAAATTAATTTCAATGACCTTGCTATGAACAGACTAACTAACCTTCAAACCACAATCAAATCAAATTTTGATAAATAAAAATTGTGACATAATTTGACTGCTGTCTTTAACCTTAAACCTATCATTTATTTTCATAAACTTATGTTTTTTATAGTTCTCTTATTTATAACAGATTTAGCTCTTAATAAAAAAATATTTAAAACGATATGTTTCCCATAGATAATACACAATCATACATAAGAGTCCATTCTTAACACAGTATTTTTTAGTGTGGAAATGAATTATAATCATTCTTATGTAAGGCACTTGCTTCAAAAAATTCCAAATTACACAAGTCATTATCTTTTAATACTTAAACGTAGGTTGAACATAGGTTGAAAAGCAAAAAATAGTGATTAGTGATTAGGTGTTTAGAAATTTTGGCTTCCTATTTCCAAAGAGTTTCAGTTTCATGGCCAACATTAACTTTCAGAATAAATATTTCAAAAAAAAAGAAAAAAAAAAAAAAATTTCTATCTTTCTAAGAAAATAATAATGCCATATTTGGGTCAATTCTAGGCCCAGGCCTCTAAATGAGGATTTACATTAGGTGACGATGTGTCTGAATGTTACCTTTATGGTTTTA
Source organism: Euphysa ruthae (assembly GCA_035046665.1). Lineage (NCBI taxonomy): Eukaryota > Metazoa > Cnidaria > Hydrozoa > Anthoathecata > Corymorphidae > Euphysa > Euphysa ruthae. The sequence continues at coordinate 20,930 of JAUZNK010014211.1, read as the reverse complement.
TGTTGTTGAAACTTGAAGGAAAAATTTTAAAAAACAAATTAGTTTTTGGGTTTGGCAATTTTTTTCAAATCTTTCAAAAAAAATTTCACCTTTCTTCTGACTTAACACCTTTACACATAATTCTAGAAAAACTAGAAAATATTTTAATAATTTTAATAATTAGTCTGACATGACGACAAAAATTTGTTAACCTATAACACCCACAAGGTTGTAATAACCATTATTCTATTTTTATACTCAACAATTTGGTTTAATATCATACCAAATCTTTTGAATTTTCTTGCAAAATTCAATTTTGTTTTTAGTTTACAGAATAATAGAAAAAAAATAAAATTTTTAAATTAAAGTATCAGTTTTCTAGCTATAAAAAATACTTGCTTTAAATCCATTTTCTTCTTTAGGTCCAGATGAAGTTTCAAGCGATTTTTTTTGCTTAATTGGTGAATCACATTCTGGTTTTTTAGCCACAGGTATAGAATAGGTTTGATTAGTATATGATGTATTTGTGGTTTCATGGAAGTTTTCAGATTCACTATAAAGAAGCGTCAACTCAGTGTTACTTTTAGTTGTTGCGGTGGCATCAGGAAGAGCTGGTGTATCAATGATATTGGCAGGTGCATCACCTATCATGACATCATTTATCGAACTGTTGGCTAATGACTCTAACCTTTCTGCAATCTGAAATATAATATAAAATTTTGTACCTTATTGAGCCTAAGGTGAACATTTTATACATATAAACCCAAAAAATGCAAAGCTTTAATTTTGTAAGGATAGATCTGACTCAACTTAGGTGGTGTGTTTAGCAAAACATTGTATCAAAACACGCTTATATTTATGCTTAAAAGTCATATGATGGTATCAGTATTAATTTTTCTTTTTGTAATTGGATTGGCTTTTCAATAAAAACTCAATTTCTTAGAACTTAAGTAACATCGAATTCTGTGTCCTTTATTATTTTGGTCTTGTGAAAATTTATTCTTTAATTGTGATTAATTAGAATTAGAGTAGGCTGGCTTCACAATGGCTATCGCCAAAAAACTTAAAATTGGGTAAATATAAAAAAAAAAAACATTAAACTGAAAATCAAAATAAATTTTATTTTTAAGTTGTGTTGAAATAAATAAATAAATGGTTACATAAATAAATAAATAAATAAATAAATAAATAAATAAATGGTTACATAAATAAATGACTTCACGTACATTTCTAGAATCTTGTATATCCATAGTATCTTTGACAGCACCTTCTTCTTCCAATCTTCGTTTTTCAGCTTGTTTGTGCCTTCGACGACGATTTCGTAACGTTTTTGATGAAACATTTTGATCAGCTTTGGAGCTGATGTGATTGTACAGCATTGGCGATACACCACTTGTTAGAAAACGCGATTTGTTAGTGTATTTATCAATTGTAGTCATCTTTCTAGCAGAATCTGACTTGGTATTTCTATCATTTTTATTGGTAATATTCTCTGCAGGATTTGATTTAGTGATTCCATGGTCTCCACCAGCGATATTTTTAACAGAGCTTGACTTAGTGGTCCCATTGTCTTCATCAAAGACTGGAAATACACCACTTAATGTTCTTCGGTTAATTTTTACTTTACCTTCTGCTACCGGTAGAAAAAACGAGGGAGTTACAGACGTATTGCTGCTAATAGGTGGTAGACTGGATGGTGTAGACGTAGAAAGTTGAGTTGGCAATTTAGAAACGCAAAAATCAACATGACTCTTTGATAAGCTTGTAACAGGTGTTTTCTCATCTTTATCGGAATCTTCACTGGAATCAGATGACGAAGAAGATGATGAATCAATGACAACCTTCATTGCAGGAACTTCTTTAACTCGTATTTTCTGAGTATCACCCATTATATTTGCCATTCCTAGTTTTCGAACACGACCATTATTAATTGGTTTCTCACTTACAAGTTTACTAAAATTAGTTGACTTTGTATCAGCTTCACTTTCATTTTCGCTTTCACTTTCTGATGATGAAGATTTTTGTTTCAAACTTTTATTTGTGTTACGCTTCTTAGCATTGTTCAAGTTGCCAAGCTCACTAATAGGCACTCTCTTATTTGTACCACTATTTGATTTTATTTCAACTTCACTTTCACTTTCCAATGACGAAGATTCATTTAATTTAACTTCAGATTTTTTTTTGTTATTTCCACTTAAGTTACCTATTCCAAGTTGACTGAGACGAACTTTTTTTTTTACAACTAACTTATCTGTGCCTTCAGAAGATGATGAAGAACATGAATTTTTTATAGCTGTAGATTTAATTTTTTTCTTTTCATTTACATTTTTTACATTATTTATAGAAGTAATTTTCATTATTTTCTTCTTCTTAATTTCAGTTTGTGAATCTGAAGACAACGAAGATGCAGAGGAATTTCGTTTCCTAAAAAAACAAAATATTTGAATGATTATTAATTTATTTGTAATATGCAAAATAGACATTTCTTTCTAGAAATTTCTAAAAGCCTAACTTTCGTACATAATAAAAGCAGAAATTTCAAAAATAATTTTTTGGAATTTTTGGAAACCAAGCTAACAATTAATATTTTGGAATACCATTTGGGAAACCAATCTAAAGATTATTTTTTTGGACTACCATCTGGAGAACCAATTTGTAAGATTGTAAGCGTTAAAGATTAATTTTTTAGGCATCCATCTGGGGACCAATCTAAAGATTAATTTTTAAAACTACCATCTGGGGAACCAATCTAAAGATTAATTTTTCAGACTACTATTTGGGGAACAAAAAATTTCATTTGAACATGCTAACGTTCTGGGAATCTTAATTTCAGGAAATATATCAAAGTATTTTTAAAACTAATGCCAAAAAACAGCAGATAGAAATCATTAAGGTTAAAACTGTACAACACGATGACTTTTTTAGATTTAATTATTGATGTCAAAATTCAAACAAGTAGTTTCGCATGTCATGGGAATGTCACCAGAATGGTCAAAAAGAAAGTGAAATACCCAGCTAACATTTAATGTTTAGGTATCTCTGGTGGCTTTTAATAAATTTTTTAGGCACTGTTGCTGGCTTTCAACGTTCCCTTTAGGCAATTATGTTGATTTGAAGTTAGTGGCTACTCTGTATTTTTACTTTTCATGCTTAGCATAGAAGTCAAAAAATAGTCAAGCTAAGGCCTACGGATGCACTTAGCAATCCCATTTGAGTTTGTGGAGCGCTTAATTCCATCACATTTAGACACATTTTTCTAAAGTGCTTATATAATTTAATTCATGATACCATAGTTTTACAAACTTCCTACAACCTCTGAAAAAAAAATCAATATCATTATCATAGGAATGTTTCTAAGAAGTAAAACTAAAAATTTCCAACACAGTAGCAAAAAAAAATTAATGTTTAGGTACCTTTTTTTTGTAGCTTCAGAAAAGTTATCTAAAAAAGAATAATCAAAATAGTAGCAAGAGTAGGAAATTGTAAAAAAACCAAGAGGTGCTTAAATACTAACAGCACAACAGGAATGTTTAGAAACATCCACAGTGTTTAAAATAATGAAACCACACAGGAATTGCATAAAAATGTCAATTGTTCAAAGATTGGAAAACTAACAAAGTTGGCTCTGTCTTTTTAAATATTATTATATTATATATATATTATTATTCAAGGAGATTTATTAAGTATCTGCATTTGCTTGTAATAAGCTCCCTGCCAGCTTAGTGCCGTTCAAGGAGACTTCATCAGAATTGTGGTTGTTTTTGGGTGAGTAGTTTATTACAACAATCTAACGTGACTTCATAAGCAGTTAAGCAAGAGTAATTTGTGGATAGGAAGCAAATTACCATTGCTGATAATGTGGAAAGGTAGTTTATTACTACTGTGGTTGTTTTTTAGCAGGCATTTTATTTGAAGTTCATTTTAAATAATTTTTCATATATTTTTTTTTACATAAGGTAACGAGTAAAAAACATTGCTTTACATTAATGTCCCATGTGTGAAGAAGTTTATGACCACCTGTTATACCTTGGAAGTTTATAACCACTAATGCGCTTTACTTTATATTTTGTCAAGGCTTCAACAAAGCTTAATGAGTTTAGGGGGTATTTGTGGAAATGAGATCTTGTGTAGAGTTGATGCATGCAAGTCAACTCCATTCTAGGGAGTAATTTTTACTTTTTTCTAAGCAATCATTCACTTCTTTTAAAAGTGATAAGAATCAACTAAATCTTTTTTTCTGTAATTTTCAAAGATTGGGACTGTGCGTTTATGTTAACTCAATGAATTATACCTTTACTTTGCTTCACCATTACAATTCTAAAACAAAAATGTAAGAAAGTCAGCAAACAATTTAGCATTTTCTTTCAGAAAATCATCCTTAATTTTTTACAAAAGCTTTGCAGTTTCGCAAAGCCTATTTTTTTTATATATTTAGCTTGAAGGTTTAAATAACTTTCAGTGCCATTGGTCCACCAATAATTGTTTTGTCTAAAATACAAAAATGTTGGTTTGATTTATTCTACCATGAAAGTAGGTAATTTGAAATGAGTGTCTAACATTTTTGTTTTTGCTGTGTTTTTTGGTACATCTAACTTTAGGCATACCTGATCACTGTTTGTATATGTATACGATGTTTGTTTTGTTTTTGTCAATACAAACATAGGGTGATCCAGCTCATGAAACTTTCCAAATTTGAGTAAACTGATTTCAGTTTGTTTTGACGCTAAGCATTTTAAAAATTCTAAAAACAATATCGTCACCATATGAATATGACGATGTACTGTCATAACAGTTAAATCCAGCATGTCCAATATACAGAATCATTAAATCTGTACAAGATGATTTTAAAAAGTTTATTTGCTCTTTGTCTTTTAAATGTTAAAAAAATAAGAATCTGGAACCACATTCATGTAAATTTTGTTCTAGAAAATGGAGATAGTATCTATGAAAGTAAGAACTATTCAGGATATCTTAATTTCTTAAAGAAATGTCACAAAAAATATTATACAAGGAGCTGAGTTTTCTATAACTCAATTATTCCAGAGTGAAAGAGAAACTACGAAAGAACCTGAGCTTACTGACAATAATTTGCTTGGAAATTTCTGGGGAAATAACTTATTGGACAATCTAAGCCAAACGGATGGTACATTATTTGTTATGGCTGGTTTCACGTTTATGATAAAATCTGAAAATAAATTTTTCTATTTGTTTGATTCTCACAGCAGAGATGAGCTAGACTTACTGTGTAATAATGGAAAACCTATTTTCATAAAGTTTAGATATATTTTTGAAATTAAAAAGTAATTAAGATAAGTGCATTTAACCCGTTCCCTCCGTGAGACCCAATTCCTCGGTACCATTGTTATTTCCGAGAGACCCAATGAGAGACGCTTTACCACCATTTGGAGGGTGCTGTTGACATTTGGTTTGAAGTTATGGTAGATAAAACAAAATTTGCTGACTAAGCAGAAAATTGTATGACGACACCTATTTTCGTTCGTGAGAAATTCACATTAGAAAATATGTCATCTGGGAGCCAAAAATGAAACTTCTGATATAGAAACTTTATATCTAAAAGTGACAATGAGAATGACAATGACTTAGATGGTGTGAGTTATAGTCACTGGGAAACTAGCAAGAAATACCTATAAAAATTGAACATTTTGAGGGTAATGATGCAGAAGCTATAAATGAAATTGTTCAAGGCAGTTTAGGAGGAGATGAAAGTGGTAACGGACCAACGGATCCCTGGATGTTGATGAAGTTGAATATAATGAAAATTTTGAAACGTGTAAGTTCAAAGAACATGAAGGATTATGTTAGAATTAAATAATCCCATTTACCAATTACCTTGACTATATTGAGCTCTATTTGACTGAGAGTTATGCAACATATAGTTGATGAAACTAATCGCTTTGCCAAAAGCTAAATTAAATCTTACCTTCAGCATTGGACACCAGTAACAGTTGTTAAAATGAAGAAGTTTTTTGGACTTTCAATTCTTATGGGAATCGTACATAAGCCTATGGGAATTGTACAACAATTTGTATGACACTCCAATAATTTCAAAAGCAATGAAATGAGACCGATTCTTTTTTATCCTGAAATCTTTACACTACAATGATAACAACGATCCGCCTTACAACCCAGAGAATAAAAACAGACATCGTTGACATAAACTATGTCCTTTTTTGGAACTCATTAGGGATCGAAAATTTTTTCTCCAGGTAAAGAGCTAAGTGTTGATGAAGAGTGTTATTTAAAGGGCTCTTACACCTCAAGAAATTTACCACAAATAAGCGTGCAGGTTTCGGAATAAACTTTATGAAATTACTACTTCTAACGGCATAAAAATAGATTTTCTAGTTTATTGCCGTGAGGGCATGTTTTATAATGATAATGAGAATAGTGACATGCCAACAACAGAACGTATACTGGTATCGTTGATGGGACCTTACCTCAATAAAGGGCATATATTATTTACTGCCAACTACTATACCAGTTCCTATACAATACTATAATTTACTATACCAAATAATACTCTTTGGTTAACATTGTAAGCATGAAGAAGCCATTCGTTCTTCTGTGACACGATAAACAAAAAAAAAGGTTTTGTAGATGTAGGTACAAAAATGGCAATATTTTCTTAAGTGGTGAAGAAAAACTCACGAAATTTTTAGGTTTGTAATCTGGACATATTAGCCATACATTTGATTTATATTATAGCAAAATTTATGTCACTGAAATATTATTTTATTACTTTTATTTGAAAAATCGTCTTTTTTGAAAACCTGGAACATGTGGCCAGGTATACTTCAAATTTTCAAATTAATTTTTTTTTCAAAATCGGAAGTAACTCATATGAAAAAAAAGAGCCAAATATGAAGTATATCAGTTTTGAAGTTATATGATTTAAATGTAGGGTGTCAAAAATGGTATTTTATACCTTAGGAAACTAGCCGCCAATATGCAGGAGAGAAAGGGTTAACAGCATATAATAAAACTAAATTATGTTTTCAGGTACAGTTTTTTAAATGTTTATGCAGTGAGAATGGTAAAAAAAAATTATTTTGACTTATTTTTCGTATCAAAATAGATAAACCAAATTATATTAAAGTTAAATTAAAATAAAATTAAACGTGAAAAGAAAAGAAAAATGAAAAGCTGAGAGATGGGCCATTTCATATTTGTGTTTCGCACATTATCCAGAGGTTCTGTGAAAATGATTTTTGAAGAAAAATATCCTCATGATATTGACCAATTTTTTTTTCTCCTATACTTGATGATGAAAGTATAAAATATATTTGTAAGGGAAAAAATTCCAGCACGATCTGTATGTAACAAGTTAGAAGTTTATGATGTTCCAGAAAATTTTTACAACTCGAGGTTGTTAGAGAAAGTACTTATTGTAAGACATTTGATATTTAAAAAAAGTATTAACCGGGGAGAACTTGAAAAAATTTATGGTGCAATTTGTAATTTAATGGTTGACTCAACCAATTTTGTGCGAAAATTCCCAAGAGGTAATGACTCTAATTCTGTTGTCATTATTAAATTGAAGCAGAAACTTCAGTTTAAAAGTAGTGTTTATTATGAACTAAGAACCAATTAGACAATTGATTCTTTTAGATTTTTTGTCTTTTTAAATAATGTATTAGTTTTGATATAAAATTACAGAATGATAATTTTCCACCACAATTATCAAATTTAGGCCTTTCCGATGAAGATGATAATAACAAAAAAATTGGCTTTAATATTGAAAACATAGATGAAGAGATGGATGATCCATTGATCGAGTTTCAGATCGAGAAACAGCTTTAGTTAGTGAAACAGAAAATGAAGAACTAGACATATCACCTTGAAGGTAAAAGTCCTTTGTCTCTTTATAAAGATTAATTTTGTGAAAAATTAGCTCATCCATTTCTTTTCCCTACAGGTAAGCACAGTTACACAGTTGATAGAGAAGTTACTTTATCTCCTAATAGATATTTTAATCAGAGATTAAACACTTTTCTCAAATTACTAAATATTTTCCTCTGATAATTATTATCTGATTTTTTGCCCAAAAACAGTTAAGGAAGGAAGTCTCAAATAAATACAGCGATGAAAAAAATTCCAGGTAGTTTAATAGGTCAAATTTTAAAATCACTATGATGGAACTATTAATACCCTGATACATAATGAAAAAGTATTTAAATTTCTATCCAATGTCAAAGGTACGCCAAGTTATTGGAAAATATTTTTATTTGATGTGTTTGCTATGGTCAGAACTTTTGGCCAGCCAACATATTTTCTTAATCTTTCATGTGTAGATCTCAGGTGAAATGAACTAGTATATATCATTAGTAAACAGCAAGGTAAAACATTTCCTCAAGATGAGATTAATAATGTATCGTAAAAGGAAAGATGTGAAATATTAAATAAAAATCCTGTTACCATGGCTCGTCAGTTTCAAAAGAGAGTTGAATGTTACTTTAAAACTATAGTTGCTGATGGACCTCTAGATAAAATGATACATTATACACGTAAATTTTCAATTACGGGGTAGCCCACATATTTAGCGTTCTTTGGATTAAAAACGTCATTCAACTTAATAAAGAGAATACACCTGAGTAGACCAGTTTTATTAATAGCACAATAACGGTCAATATTCCAGATAAACTAAATGAACATTTCAAATACATTTTCATTCAAAATATTAGATTCAAAATCAAAGTACAAAAATAAAAATGTTGATTCAACTTCCCAAGATTTTTTGCAGATGAAACCATAATTGTAAAGCAGGTAAAAACTAATTGATGAAAAAACGGCAGTCATTTTAAAAGCTTTCAGAGATTATGTTGAGGAATATCTTGATCCTAAAAAGTGCAACATAGTCGAAAAAAGATAATTATGTTTGTCCACAAAGTGTACACCAAATTTTATCTTTCTTAAACATATCTTAGATTGATTACAGAGAGGTATTATCTATCTCTTCTTCTATGGACGTTGAAATTCACTACAAAAGAGCACCTAACTCCTGTTACATTAATAACTTTTGTCAAGTTATGGTGTATTCAACTACTTGTGTGCATACTTTTCAAAACATGAGGATGCAGTAAGTCAGTCTATGGCAGAAGCTGCCAAAACTGCAAAAGAATCTAATTACCCAAATTTTGAACAAATGAAGCTCATAGCACATGCATGTATGACAAAAAAAGCGCTCTGTTCAAGAATGTGTACATCTGATTTTGCCTGAACTATTGGCTAAGAAAAACAAATCCAAAATTTGTCAATACTAAGTTGCTTTCAAAACGCGTAAAAAAGTGCTTGAGAAAATAAAAATTTGAAGAGCTTGACAGAGATTCTCAAGACAATAAAAAAAAAAAAAAAAAAAAAAAAAAAAAAATGCAGATCGATATATTGAAAGACCAAGTACATCTAAAGTAGTTGCAAAAATGCCTTTATGAAAAAGATTGAAAATCATTCAAACAAGATGATTCTCATCTCAACCAGTCGAATTAGACAAAAATATAGTGTATGGCAATTATCCAGTAGATGTTTCTGGTTTTCCCAAAATAATGACTCTGAGACGATGAAGCTGAGAAAAGTTAAAAAAGATTTTACCAACCAAATAAAGCCAAATATGCAGAAGGATATGCACATCACTTAGATGCTTTACGTTCCTTATAGAAATGGAAAGGAGTTACCAACATGTAATTCTTATATAGAAACATTAACTAATCTTAAAGTCAGACAAGTCAAAGACAACTATCAAAAGATATTTGAGCCATAAATGATTGATGATGCTTTTAAATTTTGAGTGGGTTCTTCAACAAGACCCTATTTTAGATTATGAAAATGATGAAACTGAGGACTTAATACCACAAACTTCCAGTGATGAAGAAACTTTGATGAAGAGGGACAGTCTAATATTTCAAATCGTTCTTTAATACAACCAACTGATGAAAATATTACTAATCATGTGCGTTCTTTAAATTTTTAGCAAAGATAGACCTTTGAAGAATCTAAACGACATCAATCCTAAGAAATCGTTTGCTTGTTATTTGATCAATTCACTAAACTGTTTTCATTTAAGTGTCCGAGGCGAGAAAAAGTTCTTCTTTGAGCAACTATAGGAATAAGCAGTACTAATATTGGTGGTAAAAAACTTTATAGCGCTTTAGGATCTATCCTAAATGTAGTAGCAAAATACTACCACAAGACACAAGTTTTGGAGACTTCAAGTTGTTATTATTGATGAAATGTCTACGGTCAGTCACTTAAACTTGGAACACATAAATCAAAGATTGAATGAAATTTTTGGTACCTTGCACGAAATGAAATGAAAATCACTAAAAATGTATTTTTTCAACAAACATTTGTCACAATAATGCTAACTCTCCATCAAGAATAATATCTATTTACTAAAATTAAGTCTAAATTTTAGCTCCTTGAGCTTTTTATGAAAAACCGGCTGATTTGATTTCAAGACCCCTAGAAAGCTTGAAATCAACAGATATTTGATGCTTATTTTTATTTGAAGTGCACCATCTCGTAAGAAAATACCATCTTTTGAAAATTCACCAGTAATTTTGTCAGAAGCCAAGAAAGTTTGTAGTTGCAAATTGACATTTGTGCACAAATGTCAATAGTAACTTATAGTAAATAGTAAAGAAAATCCCTCGTTGGTTTGATAGAGAACATCTTATTTTATTGATTTTTATTATTTTACGATCTGTTGTGTTAAAGTATCATACCAGTTAGTACCTGTTCACAAGATAATCATAATAATGTGGAATCATTGCTTCAAAAACCCCGTTGAAATTTTAAAAAAATATGTTTTTCGAGACAAAATTTGTTCATAATTTTTTTTAAAAAATTATTTTTTAAATTTATGAGAAATATGGTATTATTAATAAATTAGTTAAAATTATACACTCGAAATTTATACACTCATCTATAAGACTATCATTTGACACTAAAAATTTATAGCAATATTTATCAATTATAATAAACAGGATAATTTCAAAAAGTGGATGGAAATAGATACACATAAACTATTATTCAATTTTAAAACTTTACAAGAACACTGGATTTTCAGGTGTATGTAAAAATATTTAATTAGAGTCATTCATTGAAGTTGTGAAGAGACATTAAGCATAAAGCTGTTTTTATAGCTTCAAACTTTTTGGAAATTACTTTAAACCCTGAAGAGTAAAGCATATATTTATAATAAAAAGGATTGTACAGATATACAAAAAAAAAAAAAAAAAAAAAAAAAAAAAAAAAAAAAAAAAAAAAAAAAAAAAAAAAAAAAAACTTATATAAAAATTATCGACTGGAATTTAAATCAAGTGGGAATTTAGGAAACATAAAATAAGTAAATCAATTAGAATAATTTCACTAAATAACATCACCAAAACCAGAATGACATCACCAAAAGATTATAAATGTTACACTGGTTTAATTTGTTTTGCAATTTCTAACATAAGTGAGCAATCTCATAAGTACAATAAAAGAAATAAACAAATAGGCTCAAAAATTTAAGGCCTACTAGCCATACTCCAGGGTTACGAAAACTAGTGTTTGCACTAGTATCATTCCTGTTTCTATAACTACTATTTGTAAAATTGATGAAAAAAACTAATAGAACTAAAAGGAAAACTAAAGGAGACAAGTAGATGAGAGTAGAATAACTTACAATAATAATAACAATAATCAAAAGCTTTTTCAGTTCTTCTTAATTTATTTTTAATATTACATGTAAAGTTTTGTTGGCCATATATTTTAAACTTAAATTAAATTTTGTAAAAAACAAATGCTTTTATTTTGTAAAAATTTAATGTAAAATACTATATAAGAATTTTGTATTACAAACCTAACTTCAAGGATGTCATTTTCACGTATGATATTAATATTTTCTTGCAGGGGAAAGAAGAAACCATCACTGTACAATGTTACGTGACCTTTGCCATCAAAGAACTTTGCAGAAATCATGTAACACAAGTCAGCAACTTTCTGACATTTCTCTTCATCAACAAGGAAGCAAACCTTTTTCTGTTTATCTGTAGCAGTTACAGCTTCAAATTTTAACTTGACTCTCATTTTGTAGTCTAAACAAATCAAATTTCATATTACACATATCTCAACCTAATTTGAGACAACAAAGTTTTACTCACATATTAATTGTAGTTGAATTTTTTTTAATGCAATGATAGCTTTAAGTCGGTAGTCGGTAGTAGTGTTATTTTAATAAAAATAATTTCAGTTAAATTTTTCTTCTCAGCAAAGACCATGCTTGCGAAAGTGTTTTTTGTACTTTTGAGAACTTATGCATGGACTGTGCCAACAAGATTTCATGAAATCTGCATATCAGGGCATCTAAAAGTCCCTGAGAGTTTATTGGTTTATACAAATGATTGCAAGAATTAAAAAAATACGTTTCAGAGATGACTGCAGAAAAAACACGCATTGGTGAGGAGCTACAAACAAAACCCAGTCAAATGAATAATTAAAGAAGATGGGCAACCACTATCACCACCACTACTACCAACAAAAACAGTTAAGCTGCTTTGTAGCTTATCTGAACTTTTTCTATCTCTAAGACTATTTCCATCTTCTAGCTTCACTGCCCATGAAATTTGACACAAGTCTCATGCAACATACACCTAGCCTGAATCAACAAAACTTTAAAGTAAAAAGAGGAAGCAGCTCTTTCAATTTTTAAAAAGTATGATACCCCTTCTGATAACCCCTTCACTATGTAACATGGTCACCTAAGTAAGATGTTATCGACTTTTTCTAATGAGTCACTACTATGCATCAACGAAACTGGAAACCATGAATAGTCCATATAATATTACCTTTGCAACACTTACGTTCAAAATGTACTCAGTGCTAAAAAGTGAAAAAATAATATTGGGTTACTATCATTTTCAGAAGACTCCACAAAGCCATTTTCCAACTTCAAGTCTTCACAATTTGATTGGTTAAACTTTTAATATGCTTAACTAAGTAATCTCCCAAATGCTTTCCAGCAACAATACCTGATTTTGCTACAACTTTATCACTCTTCATCTTCCAAATAGCTTCCTCTAAACCATACCTCTTAATATGCATGACTGGCTCCATTTACTGCAGTAGCCTGTGACAAAACATCCTCTAGTTATGTTATTCTCATCATTACAACTCTCAATAATACCATCCTGATCAGTATTCCTTGAGCACTTGGTTTTCTTTTTTCAATATTCCTGGAAATTTGATTTGGCTTCAAACACTGCAGTACTTAGCTTTTAATAAAATAGAATTTTCACAACTTTACTTTCATTCAAAGTTTCTCTCCACCTAAAATCCTGAACAGATATCAGCAGATCTCCACTCTAAAACTAGTAGCTATATTTCACCTAACGTTGCCTGACTTGTAATGTAATTAACATTCTGACAATGATCACACCTAGCATGTGTCCTACCACGCGCAGAACCCTCACTCTTTAGAATTAAAGCCCAGTTTGAACTGTTGGTATAATTATTTGATACAACCATATTTATTGCATCATATTTGCAAAAAAAACTTTTTTTTTCCATATTGCCATGGGTTAGACGAGGTATTTAAGACTAACTTAGAAGCAAACCTATCTTTTTGCTAATTCAATATTTATAAGCCCAACATTTCTACATTTACTTGTTCAATAAGTCAACCCTTTTAAGTTGATTAATCAATACACTTAAAATACATTCTCCACCTCTCTGCCTTTTATTAAAACATCACAAGATAAACAGTTGTATGTGACTACACTAAACTAACTTTATCCATCTTATCACTTTAGTATCATCTCTTTATAATCTATTTTAATAATTTTCCTTTGTTGGGTAAGTATCACTCTCATAAATAAAATTTTTTACAAAGGCTTTTTCTTTTTAATAAATTCTTCCTTTTGAAACTAAGTATTAACGGAAGTAATAGCCAAAACTTATTCCATCCTCTCATTTTTATAGCAGTGACACTATTTTCTGCACCTCTCTTGACTTCTTTTTTGTCACCTGGGTAACTAAACTTTCTACAAAATCTAAAGCCTGACCTCTGCAATTTGCTGTTAAAGCTTCCGTTCTAACAGTTTGCATCTTCTTTTCTAATCAAGCTGTAAAATTAAACTTCTGATTTGGTTTTAATCTTTTAATAACCATTCATGTTTATTATAACACTGCATCACATACTCACATAACTGGAAATAAACAGAATTATTATCTACACTTTTCCTATAGATACCTTCAGGGCATTGTCCAATCACAATGTTTTAAAGTTTTTTAACGTTGTTTATAGATAATATCTATAGCTTCTAACAAATAGCTTTTCAAAACATTTCAATATCCTTAACTGAGTCTTATAAGTTTCTCAAAATTTATCTACGTATGACTCAGAAAGTTTCTTGAAAAACTAGCATCATCTTATCATCATATATTTCTTCTGAGCTTTTTTTAGTATTTTTCACTCTCTTAATGCCACGTAATACTGGTCCATGGTGATGGAATAAAAATACAATCTAAATAAGTCTAAATAGACCTGCGGTGATACAGAAGACAGCATAATAACTTGAGGCGCTCATAGTTACCAGGGTGGCGGCTAGGTATAACATTTATATCATTTAAAAACTTTCATTGCTCTTGATGCAACAAAAAATATTGCCATGCTTTTGTAAAAGACAGTAAGTGATATTTTTTCAAAAATAACTTTTTTTGTTTTAAAGGACACTTGATCCAATGGTGGTGTTTATTTTTTCAAAACAAGTGTCTATATAGCCAAAGTTGATATAGCTTAAGAAAGTAAATAACACTAAAATACAGTTTTACTTTGCTAAAAAAGAAACAAGTCACATATCTGAGGTTTCCTTTAGTAAAAGGCAGTAAGTAACAAAATACACCCAAAACACTTTGGTAAAAGGAAGTAAGTCACAAATATTTACTGCGGTAAAAGGAAGAAAAAACTGTAATGTTAATGTCAAATGTTAAAAAGAACCTTTTGGCATGACTTACCTGTAAATGATACCTCAAATGATCTCATTGATAACTTCTCATAACTTTTTTTTTTCCAACTCAACAACTTGTTTTGTTAAGATAAAATTTTTGGTATATTTATTTATGTTCTTATTTTTAAAGCGTATTTTTAAAAGCTTTATTCAAACAGTCTTAACTATGAAATACGATGAAATTGTGTTATTGACATGTGCTTACTTCCTTTGGGAAAACCAAAAAAAGTTATCCAAGGGATTTAAGATTTTAATGGGCTGCTGATAAAAACTATAAAATCGAAACACCCAAGCAAAATGGCTGATAAATAATCCGGAGATTATATTGGCTTAAAATAAACCCACAAGAGTAGAAGAAGGTTATGAAGAAGTTAAACTTTTGATAAATTCACCTGGAAGTTAAAAAATACACATCGTTTCATCCATGGGGTCTGACCAAAGAAATCCGGTGAAAAATATTACTTCCTCCCTGATTTATAGATACTAAATGGGACATCAAAGACAATAAAAAACTATGAAAGGGGAAATTTATAACATAAATGGTGTAAAAACCAAATAAAAACAACAAAGCAGAAGTTAGTAAATGGAAATATAATAAATATTGGAAGTTACCTACAAGAAACTTTTACAAACAGATTTTTGTCAAATTATTCTATCAATTTTGTATTTTATTTGTTTTATTGATTATTACTTTGCTTTTTCAAAGATATATCAATGAAGAAAATTTAAAGGAAAAAGTGAGTAACACCCTGAATTGAAAATATTCTTTGATATCAAACTTAATCTTATTTAGATAACAATAATTATTTAAAAAAAAATGCTGTTTTATATAATGCTTTTATGTATTATTTATATAAATTAATTAATAAACTATTTTATTTCATGCAAGCATGGAGCAATAATATTGATGCCTCATTTTTGACCTTAGAAATGCAGCCAAATTACCTAAAAAAAACAGAAATAATAACATCTGTCACGCTGAAAATCATTAAAAATTATTCAAAAAACGTTTTTTTTTATTAAAGTATGATAGAAAAAAAAAAAGTTTTAAGAATAATTTTTAACGCCTTTCAGTAAGACAAATTAATTTAGTTAAAGAAGAGTCAAGTTCAAATCACCGAAACAAACAAATCATCGTAACAAAAAAATCACCGTAACAAACAAATCACCGTAACAAACAAATCACCGTAACAAACAGATCACCGTAACAAAAAAATCACCGTAACAAACAAATCACCGTAACAAACAGATCACCGTAACAAACAAATCACCGTAACAAACAAATCACCATAACAAACTAATATTTTCAATATTGTCCTTTTCAGACTTTTAAACTGTGAATTAAGATCTTTATGAAATTTTTAAAGAGTAAAAGAATAACTTTGAAAGACTTAAAAAACGGTCCAAAAATCGTTACCATTCTTCTTTACTAAAAAAGCATAAAAGAAATTCCAAAAATAAATGGAGTGTTATGAAATAAATAACGGGTGAAACAAAATTTAAACCTCTCTCGCCATAGTGTCTTGAATTTAATAATGGTTTAATAACAGTAAATTGCATTATACTGAAGTCTTAAACTTTTGTATATAATCATTTTTCCTGAGAGCAATGCATTCAAAATTGGTTCAATGTTTTTCGATAAAGAAAGCAGAACTCAAAATATTCATTTGAACAAGCTCCATCAAAAAAAAAAAAAAAGAAAAAAAAGTATGTATAAATCTTTATATACATCTTCAGAAATGTATAATATAGAAGCAATACTTTAAAAAATTCTTAACTATTTTGAAATTTCACTGCAAAATCCTGAAGAACACTGCATTTATATATACATTTACACTACTGAATATTAGTAAGTGTATCTGACGAACCGGACTTCTTTAAAAAAATTGTGACAAACACATTTGGATTGGTTCTTTGAATCTTCCTAATTGATAATTTGCATTTTTGGCATAATTTAGTTACGGAAAGTTAATTTTTGGAAAATGGCCTGTTTTTGAGTTTATTGAAAGTTCTTTTCTCAAAAACCGAGGTAAGTGACACAAAAATTTACATTCTCTGGTCAATCAGTTATGAAATTTTACCTGAATGAGGGCAAGCAAGACAGATAGATGTTTGTAAAATTAAATGTTAATATGATTTTTGGACACTGTAATGAGGCAAGAAAATAAAGGCAAAAAAAAAAAAAAAAAAAAAAAAAAAAAACCAAGATTTGAGAGGCTCCAAAGAAAAAATGATTTACCGAAATATCTACCAGAATTCAAAGTTAAAAAGCTTAATACCAATTCAAAAAATGTGACCAAAAAACTTCTAACAAAATTTTACGTTAATGCTTATTTTTTTTCATTCCAACTCCCCGTAAGACATTTTTAAAATGTCCAAAATGCAAAGAATGCTGGAAAAAATATTTTCGATCCAAAATTTTACCATAATAAAAGCATAACAAAAGGAATTTTAAGATGGCGAAGATGCCTAAAATCTTAAAACCAATGTTTATCAACCTAATTCTAGATTTCATTGAAAATTATCAGACCATCGATGAAGGATTAAAAGGATGAGCCAATGATTTCTATGGGGTTGGCCAATAAAACTAGAAAGAATAAAAAAACAAATCCAATAAACAAGAAATTATTCAATACATAGTTTATTATACACAGAAAATGAAAAGGTTTGTTTAAATACAAAGCACAATAACTAATGATAAAAAATTATCTTAAGATCATGTTAAAAATAAGAAAAAAAAAAAAAGACAAAAAAAATTATTCATACAAGAAAATATAATCTCAAACAAATACCAGTAGTAAATTTCAGACTGGTTTTGCAATTAAGCTCCAATACCAACAGTCTTTCTATTAAACAATGTCATAAATCAATTTATTAAAAGTCCGTTACAACTTTATCCTCGCTGTTTTTCAAAACTCCAATAGCGTCACTTCAAATAAATATAACATTTTCAATCTTCCAAAACATATCATCAAAAATAAAGAAGAATTATGTAGGTGTAAAACCTTCGCCTCACCATACTTAAACTGACAAATTACACTGTAGACGCACACACCCTGTTTCCAATGGGTGGGCTCAAATCGATATTTAAAGCTTTAAACAAAGTAGTGGTCAGACAGGTGCAAGAAACGTTTATTACGTGGACTTTAACTTTTTTACTCTACGACTGGTAGATTCTGCTCATGTCCTTTTCATCCACGATGATGTGATACCCGGGGTCTTCCATGAGAGACTACACCCATGGTGTCCAGCCTTCATACAACTGACTCAAGTTGTCAAGATCAATGGCTTCATCAATCACATGATTAACCTGAAAGAGAAAAATTACATAGATTTTCTTTTTGGATATAAATAAACTGGTCAAATTGGTCTAGTACCAAAAATCAAGCTAATTATTAAGTTCAAATAAAAATTCAAAAATGCTTTAAAGATTCAGTTTGATTGAGGGAAAAACAGTTGAGATTTTCTGAACTATTTTCAAACTTATCAGCCTTCTAAATTATGCGAAAAAATTATTTTTAAATTATGCGAATAATTGTAATGAGTCAATGTTAAGAAAAGATTTTATAAAAAAAAAAGCCTCTTTCTTTATATCAATCAAAGAGTTACAAACAGCAACATGAATATGCATGCATGTAAATTACAGAACAAGACCACACAAACCTGGTCAACAATTGAAACTCGACGCGAATTATCTAAATCACGCCCTTCAAGCTTTGCTTTCACACGTCTCCAAACATTAAGCGCGTACATGTTCTTTTCCTGAAGAGCTAAATAAAAGAAGGCATAATAGCTACAAAGCAGACATTTTTCAGATCAAAATAAATTTTCAGATATTACCTTGAGAGTATGTATTTTCTGATTGTGAGAAACATATTTTTTCCTTGATTTTTTTATATATGAAATCTTTATCAAAGGTAGCATTAATAACTAACACTGTGGAAAAACCAATTTTTTAAAGTTTAATTTATTCAAGATGTTCCTTAATATTAAAAAAAAAATTTTTGATGTTCAACAAACATACATACAAAAAAATCACTCTTGATAGCAATCTTCATTTTAAAATTCAAATGAAAAACTTTTTTCTCTCATTATTCTTTAGGCAACAACTTTTGAACAAAAAATCAGTAAATCACGAAAAGTACCAACTGTTAGTTAATAAAGAGTTTGCATTGAACCACCAATCATATCGCTGCGCTCCTGATAATTGGGAAAAAAATGGAATCTTTTGGGAAAGCATTAAATAATCACGTTTTTTCAAATATATAACTACCTCTTCCAGTTTTTGGGTCTCTAGTCAGGCCACCGCCAATACCAAGTCCTCTCTTAGGCGTCATTACTAAAGAAAATAAACATTTAATATGTATTTGTAAGTAGAATTTTCTAGATTCCATGAAATATTTCAAATGTGGTTTGAGCAGTTTGGTGATCAGGAGTTCTCAGTAACTGTAGCATTTTCATGCGAATGTTGCAAAATACCAAACAGCTTATAAAACCACATTTACCAACTAATGTAAATTGTTTGAAGTTATAAGAAAATATAGGATACCATAAAAACTGTGGTGTGTGAACTTTGATTATTAAGAAACCATCAAAATTAAAGTGTTGAAACGCAAACACCAGAAAACTTTTTAAGTGTTGCTGTAAGAAATAGATCTTACCCCCTATGGTCTTGCTCTGTGGATTAGCAGGTGAGACAGCAAGAACCATTGAAGTTTTACTACTCCCTTCACCGTTAACACCACTGGGTGTGTGATACCCACCGCCACCATCACCTTGTAATTCTTGCAACACCACCTCTTCCTCAATGCTTTCTGATGAAACGGGTACACTTTGTTTTTGAAGGGCTACTTATAAATACGAAAATAGTTTACAATAATATTTTTAAAGCTGTGTGCCTAAAAGCATATGTAAATTAATCCCTATAAAGTAACATGTTTTAATAGGATACTGAATATAAATTAAATTACAGTCTGAAGACTGGATTAAAGATACCAAAAGTTCAAAATAAGTTCAACACTTAAGTATAATATAAATAATACCATAAAAAATAAATGGAATTAATCTGAAAAAAAATATTCATAGCTGAAAAATATTAAAATCAATAGAAAATCAGCTAAATTTTCCAACTTGTCATCTAAATTTATTTCCTTCTCATGTAGGAGATTTATACATATACACACAAAAAAATTAAAAATATTAATAAATTTAAACATAATGTGAAGAAACATTATTTGGAAAAATTAAAACAAAAATAAAATTCTGGTTTAATTAGATAGAAATTAAATAAGTACTTTATATATTTGAACTGATCACCTGCTACCCATCGAGGGATCACAATGAAAATAAGGCTTTGGCTTTTCTTGTGCTTATCCCTGCTATCAATACCTGTTGTTTAAAAATGTAGTAAATTTTTTTTTTTTTTTTTTTTTAACGACGTTCTTAACATTTATTTTGTAAATTTTTATTGATAGTGAATAAATAATTACTTACTTTCTCATCATATTGATCGCTATGATCATTTCTATCATCACTACTATCGTCATTTCCTTTATCACTACTATCGTCATTCTCATAACTAAAATCATTTTTTTTCTGCCGTCCACTGCCATGTTTTCTATCTGGGGCACGTTTTAGTACATTACCAACAGCTGTTTGAACTTCATTCTCGATATATATCTCTGGCATAAATCCTAGTATGAAATTACAAGTTTGTTAATTTTGATGAATATCATATTGAATTCATTTTTTTATAATTAGGTATCAAATGAATAAATTCTGTTATCTGAATGTTATCATTAAACCAGAAGGTTGTTGGTGAAGCACTCATTTATAATCATTTCGACCAACGTAATGTATTATTATTGTGTTAGGGCATTTGTTCCACAACATTATTAATATATAATACAACATGTTGTCTGAATTATTTGTTTAAGACAGGAGATT
>JAUZNK010014200.1:0-22666 GCA_035046665.1 Euphysa ruthae | reverse complement strand
AATCAGCCTTTATATATTTGAAGATTTTCTTTAACATAGTAGATTACCTGCGGAGGTGAAGATATGAAATAAAAGGAGCATAACTATGGAAATGGCGACATAAATAAAATTAATCGTTTAGAGACAGGTAACAATATTAACCAGATGCAATTTTAAACATTTTTGGTTTAATTGAAGATAGAAGACTATAAACAATACTTTTAGAAGTCATAATTTTACACACAAACAATTGCTTCGCAATTTCTTTCCCTGAGAATTCGAAGCCTGTACAAGTTAACAGAAAATATTCTTTTATTTTTTTGAGGTATGATTCAGACAAGCCCGGCGTACGGGATGCCAGGCCTTGTCATGGATGGTATATGGCCGTACGCGCACACCTCCGCATACGGCATGATCAGTTAAGGCATACGGGAACCCATACGCCTGGCTTCTCTAAATCATAAATCACAAACAAAAAGGAAAAGGATATTTTTTGCTAATTTGTATATATACAGTTTTATGATGAAAAGACATATTGTAGTTGTTGTGCGGTTTACCTTATTATGCGCAACTAATATCATTACTTCAAAATGAATAAACATGTTTTGCCTACAATTTAACTTCTTAGCAACTACTAAGTTTTGTTTACTTCAATTTAACCTAATCGTTTATTATTCATGAACCACTAGTCCTGTTAAAACCACAAAACTTCATTATAATCGCTTTGTTATTTTTATGTAATATCAAACAACCATTCTCCCTATTCTTTGTGTGTTTATTTAAAACGTATATGCATGTTCGACCACCTTGCAAATAGGAGCTATTATGATACCTGTCTCGTATTCAGGTATAATTTTCACAATAAGACCTGAAGTATGCATATGTACGAAGGAAAATAGCAAGAGTCTGTGTTGAAAAATCGGACTACACGAAGGGACAGGGAAATATGGCAGCGAAATGAAAAGATCTAATGACCAAATCTAGGTCATATTTTGATATAAAGTAAAATTCGCTTGCTGATTTTCACCTAATAGTGGAATTAAAAAAAAAGCATTTCAAACAAATAATCAAACATAGAAACAGAAATATCAAAATAAAACAGAATATATAAAAATAAAATGGATGTTTTCAATAGGCGATAGCATCTCGCTTTACTTCTTTATAGAAGAAGAAGTTGAGATCTCAAAAGCGATGGTGAATGCGGCAGATATTTTGACAGATATTGTGACTTCTCCATTTTTATATTTTAAATTCATTATTCTTTTGAAAAAAAATAATACTCAAACCTAAGAATTGGATTGTTTTTTTTGGACAGAATATTTTAGTCAAATGACTTTGAAGCTAGATTTGATTCGTCTAAACATTTATTTTCGCTGAGAAACAGAGTTTGTTCACTAATGAGTTGAAAATGTTTCAACTATCTGGTGAAGGGATTTATTTCGCAGTGAAATAGAAATTATGCTATTGCGTATACGTCAGGTGTTGCATTATTCTTAAAAACAGTCAAATGAAAATGCCCCTTAATGTGATCCAGCTACATATTAAAAACTATTTTTTGTATACAGAATAGTACCCAAATACAAATTGCACACTAAAATAAACATTTGGATAATCAAGGCAAAAATCGATAAATGGACGAAATTTCGCAAACAATAAAATGTTTTTAACACAAAGTTTTTGTACTTGTTTCCATCTTGGTTTCAAATGAAAAAATACAATCAAAATGCAGACTGAAAAGTTGTATATAAAAATAATAGACAATTCAAAATAAGAAAATGTCTAATATAAAATGTCATGCTTACTTTACCTTCAGTAAAAATACTGTAGGAAATATAGTCTTGGACTTATGCTTGAAAATATACTTTAGGAGGAGACACTGTGATATAATTTAAAACATTCTGTTGCATGAAGAGCTTGTTGAGAAGGACATTTCTTACATACTTATATGCTCTTTAGCGGACGACCTTGACACATATGTAAACCTTTCGCATGACATACCTGGCAGTTTTTTGACTGACATTGACCCTATGAGCAAGGTGCTGCAGCAACTGCTCTGGAAAATGTCTACCAGAGAGACTTTCAGGGGTTTCATCGATTGGATGGTTCCTCGGTATGTCTGGTTTGATGTTGACTAGCATTCAAACTAATTCCTGTTTTTGATGGAGCAACATATCATCTCCGGTTTGATATTGATTCATTTTGTGCGATTCAGAATAGCTTGTGAAATCATTTGAAAGCTAAATTTCTTGTACCACTTATATGTTCTGCGTAACGTATTAAATGTTTATAGTTGCTGGGCAACAAGATCTACTCCGCCCATGTGTTTATTATATTCGATCACAATTTCTGGTTTGTACGCAGTGTTTCCTTTTCTTTCCTTTGCTATTGTTTTTACCGTAAGCGATTGGTGACATGTTGGTATCATAAACATAATCTTTTGTTTGTTTTCATATATATTTTTTATTGCGCGGTATTTCCATGCTAACATGGGCGAATGTTTTTTGGTAGTTGTATAGAACACACTGCCACCTTTGTTTAATTTTTATTTGATAGTTTTTTTGCAATATTTTTTTTGGTTATACTGTACAGTGCCACAAAAGTGGGTTAGATTTTCATGAAAATATGATGCAATGGAGAGACACGTATAGTAGTTGCACATGACCTTTTCCGAGAAAGGTTTCCTTAAGAATAGATTGAATTTTTTCCGTGGTAGACGAGAAATTCAAGCGTAATTCCATTTGATGTTGCCAACTCATAAAGTTTGAAGCTGAACCGGACTCTTTTTGTCTTTATATATTATTTGGAATAGAGTCGCTTCTTGTAAAGTACTAATGATTCAACGACACTTCTGCTGGTATATTTTTTTTTGCAACAATCTCTAGACAGATCGAGAAATGGTCTCACGATTTAATCGATCGCGATTTTCATTATTGACATCATGTGCTAGATCATCATTGTCGTTGAAATGCAAACTTTGTTTGCTGATAGAAGCCATCTTCAAAAAATTCAAGATATTAAGAACTCAATTAGTTTAGTTTGGAAAATGATATTATGATTCGGTTTTTTGTTGACGATCAGAATAATGTCTAGCTTGCTAGGAGGAGCTATCACATAGCAGGTTGTAATAGATTGATTAAGATTCAAGGAGAGATACAAAATAAATTCTTTGATTAAATTTCTATTTTCGAATGCTATATGTTTTATTTTTGCTGAGTTTTTCAAGTTTTAGCTGACTTTTAATGACTGAAGACCATCTCTAAAAAAACTACCTTATTCCAGTATCAAACAAATGTTATTTACCATTATAACCAAACACTATAACAATTTATATTCTTATTTCTTGTTGCTTCATTCTTTATAATTTCTATAGAATAGCGAATAAATTATTATTTAAAAGCCTTTCTTTCTAAAGCAAAACAGTCCGTTTCCCACTCATTTTCCCCCATTTCCCACCCGTTTCATGTTTTAGTACTTACGAAGGTTAACCACGTACTCATAATTATTAGTAAAAATATCAACCAACTCATATAAATATATATCAACCATAACTTTAAATTGGCGATATAAAAACGAATGTTGAGGCTGCTTAGTAATTGTGCTTATTATAACAATGGACAACGCAGGCCCAAACTGGAAAAAAAAAATTATTTAAATTTCCATCACTTTGATATTTTATTTTAGCTTGTTTAAAACCCGCAATAAAATAATCATTTTTTATTTATTGATCGTTATTCATCATGGGTTTGAAAAACATTCTACTGCACTGTGTAAAAAAATTATACTTTTGAGAAATGAGCAATAATTTCAAAAAATTTATTGGTGAATGAAACAAAAACAGTAGAACTACAATGGAATAAAAAAAAAAATCCTGCATATGAGAGTTATTTATGCTATGGTATTCAAGTATTATACTTGCAGTGTTACCAACTTTAAAAGATGAACTGAAATATAAAAATTTATGGCAGAAGTTTATAAATAAACGTATCTTTCTAAATATAATCATTTAATATAACATTAAATGTTTTTTTTTTTAATTCTTTTTTGTTATTAAGAATCCCAGTTACTGTGATTATCATAACTAGCATTAATAAATATATAAAAATACAGTGAATCAGGACCAGTAAATTATTCATCAAAATATAAAGTATATTGCTTAAAGAAACAATGAAATTGGAGTATCCATTTTTTTTTATGAGGAAGTACATTTTGTGAAAAAAATATTTGTGTTTACCATGCGTGTTTTAATTATGATAAATATTCCAAAAACTGACTGTCCTAAAATTCGTAGAAGGTAGCAGTTAAATCTACTCGACAATGATCAGTTAGATATATTTAACCACAAACAGACACAAATAAGACTAAACTTTGGAAATGTGAATTACAAGCAATACATTCACGTGAGCTATTAAACACTCAGGTGAAGTTAATTTATAAGTTTGCCTTATAGTGTATATTTTCAAGTATTAAGTACAACCTTCCCAGTTGGCATTATTTCTATATTTGCTGAATGATTTCTATAAATATATATATATATTTATATATTTCTGAATGATTATGATATGAATGATTATCATCTAATTTATTTATAATCAGTAAATGTTATTAAATTGGCCATCTCAGTCGTATTTGTTTTTAGGTACATTTTTGAAAACGGGAAAAATTCAATGTCTAGAGATGGGGCAGGAATGCTAAAATTTAAAAATGAATTGGAGTTTTTCGTTGTTAATCTCTGTTAAATTATTTTTTTGGTGAGGTACGGATCATCTTTTATCTCTGTAATAATATCGTAGTTTGTGAGTTTTACACCAACCAGTGATGCACCTTCATTCAAACAAACTAACCAATCGAAGTTAGTCGTTAATTTTATTTACATTATGAAGTAATGATAATACACAGTTCCTCATCAACGATTGGATCATAATAATTATAACAATGTTAGAGATTTTCATTGGTTGGTTGCTGTTATAACAACAATAAAACTAAACTGATTTCTTTAGTTGAAAGTTTTTTTTTTCTATTTATTTTTTGTGTGCAGCTCCTGTTGATACCCTACCTTCTTCTCCTCCTCCACAAATGATCCCTCCTGTTGCTGCTCCTCTTCTATCTTCTATTCAAAGACAACCTTCTCTATCCAATATTCAAAGACGAAGGCAACAACAGGTCATCAAGCAGTATAAACTGCCAATAAATGGACGAATGTGATAAATAGGAATTGAATCGCAAGATGACATTTAAATGTTTGTTGTATAAGTTTGCTTTTAAATATTAAAATTTTAAAAGCTGTATATGAGAGCAAATCCTTGGTAAATCCATTCACGTGTTCTGTTTGCAATCATTCTACCATTCATTTTAACCATTTTAAACTTCATATGAAAATCCATTCTGGTGTAAGGTCTTACAAATGCTCTATTTGTAACTATGCTGCCGTACATTGAAGTAATCTAAAAGTTCACATGGAAGTCCACCCTGGCGAAAAATCTTTTAAATGTTCAGTTTGCAATTTTAGTTGTAAAAATTCACAAGGCCTGAAAATGCATATCATAAGACACTCAGCTGAAAAGCTGCTTAAATGCAACATCTGTGGTCACACTACTGTTCTTTACATTACAACCATTTAAAAATTCGTATGCAATTCCATACAGGCGAAAAGCCTCATAAATGCCCTCATTGCGAATATGCCACCATACGACATGGTAAATTCACAGTTCATATGAAAATTTGTTCTGGTGAAAAGCTTTACAAGTGCTCTGTATGCAATTATGCTTTTAGATATTTCCTGGATTTGAAACTGCCTTTGAGAACTCATTCTGGTGATAATTAATATAAATGCTTGATGTGTGATTATTCGTGTAGATATTCTAATGATTTCAAAATGCATATGAAACTGCACAGAGAAGGAAATTCATAAAAATTCTCATTTTGCGATTATGTACTTTCCCTAAACAAAATTTGAAAGCTCACATGGAAGCTTATCACACTGATGAAATATCATTTAAATGTATGGTTTGTGATTGTTCCACCATTCGACTGAATCGCTTTAGAGTTCATGTGAAAATACATACTGGAGAAAAACCACATAAGTGTGATGTGTGTGATTACTCAATGATTCAACCAAATAATTTGAAAATTCATCTGCAAAATCACACTAGCAAAAAACCGTTTCAGCGCGACCATTGTGAATATAGTTGTAGACCATAGGTTTTAAAAGCTCGTGTGAAAAGACATATTGAATATCCTGAAATATATGTTTTTATGATGCCATTTGTTTTACTTTGAAATTGCCATGGTACAGTCGCACCATTCAAAATTGTTGTTTTTCAGCACTATAAGTTTAATGCGTTTCGTTTAAAATGTAACTAAAACACCATTTTTTAGAAAAATTTAGCTTGTTGTGTTTTTCTAAACAAAAGAGTAATTATTTTTTTGTAAAAATATTGCAATTATTAACTTTGGAAACAAAATCTTGTTCCTATTTTAGTGATGAGAATTGACTGATGTCTGTAATTTTAGAAGTGGGCATTAACTGGTGTGTGTGATTTTAGTAATGGGCATTGACTGGTGTCTGTAATTTCGGCATGGACATTGACTGCTGTCTGCAATTTTAGTGTTGGGCATTGACTGGTGTCTGTAATTTATTTGATGCTTAAGTTTGATTATAGATAAGCACGTCTTTTGACTCTTAAAGCTCCTGATTGATTTAGAATATGTAGTATTATTTTTTGATGACGCTATGGGTGCGATAAGAACTTGCTTTATTGTTAACTAAAAAGCATTTAATAAATTAAGCATAGATTTTATCTAGTGGTATTATTTGAAAAGGCTCTGGGTGCATATAGTGCTTGGTTTATTGTTAATCAAAATCTATTACATGTTCATTTTCAATTAAATTCTAAAAGCAGTTATGTAAAAAATTATCCTTTACACATCCTTTAGGTTTAATAGTTTCACAATATCTAATAAATTGCACATTTATTTATTATTTGTAATGTGAAAGGTTTGGCAATGAGCAAACATTTAAGTGATTTAAGAATGGTGGAAAG
The DNA here is from genome assembly GCA_035046665.1 of Euphysa ruthae. Lineage (NCBI taxonomy): Eukaryota > Metazoa > Cnidaria > Hydrozoa > Anthoathecata > Corymorphidae > Euphysa > Euphysa ruthae. Next base: position 15,647 of record JAUZNK010014200.1, on the reverse strand, counting down.
GGCTCTTGGTAAAATCATTTAGCATTTATTCAATCACCAGCAGTGATATAGAGTTTCTATTTATTTAATTAAGAATCTATATCAGCTCCAACCTCTCTCCTCCAACACCGACTCTGTCCTCCCCCACCAACTTTGCCATCTTACACCCTTACTCGCCCTTTTATTCCTTCATGAAGATTCCATCCAAAGTCTTGTGGTAAATCATCTGGAGGATATGGAAGGGTAGCTGACATCCATCATCGTGCTATCAAATGAGTACGCTTGACAAAAATCTCAGTCTGGGCATTCTCCACAGTTATACTATTTTTGCTGTGTACCTTACAAATAAACTTTTCAATAACTTAAACTGCATTATCTGTTAATTCATCTGCAGTACTTATTCTCTCGTTTTTAAATATTTTTCCAATAACTTTAATGGTTTTACTTTACCTTTCTTTGAGAATGATGCGGTATAGTCACACCCAGTTGGAGCATCATAGGCAGGTAGAGATTTGCAAAGTTTTTCTCCCAAGTAATTGTGTAGACTGGTTGTTTTAACCTTGAACTCCTACATCTAACCAGATTTAAACATCATGATGGCACATATGATTAATACCAAGTGCAATCACAGGGCAATTGGTGTCCGCGGTTCGCATAATAACTTTGCAAAGTTGGCAATTACTTAAATGGAAAAAATTTTACTATAGGCCTGTTCATGACTAGAGTAGAGCTGGGGTGCTTCTTGGAAGTGCATTAAGCCATTTAGACATTTTTATCAAAAACACTTGTTATTGAAGTTGGGTACCAGGGTACGAATTCTCAGTTTCGCTTTTGCAAAATGCGAAGCAATTTCGCGAAGGGGAAGGAAATTGCAAAGCAATTGTTTGTGTAAAGTTAGGAATAGCAAACCTAATTTTTTAAAAAAAATTGCCATAAAAATTTATGACTTCTAAAAATAATGCTTATAATCTTCTATCTTCAATTAAACTAAAAACCTTTTAAATTGCATCTGCTTAATATTTTTACCTGTCTCTAAACGATTAATTAAATGCCGGAGTTGCTATTTCAGTCGCCATTCCCTTAGTTAAGTTCGTTTTGTTTCATATCTTCACTTCCGCAGGTAATCTACTATGTTAAAGAAAATCTTCAAATATATAAAGGCTGATTTTCATTGGAGTTTTACACAGAGATATGAAAAAAAGAAGGAGAGTTTAATTGTGATGTTTTGTAAACAATAGTATGATGATTTGAACAACAAAACGAAAATAAAACAGCATATTTCTCATAATTCTATATTCTTCTTTAAAGTATTCAAAGTTTTTTGTAATCTACCATTGTAAGTTCTTGTATTTTATATTTTTTTTTCACTATGGTTCAAATGAAAACGATACTTAAATGGGAAGCTGATTTAAAATTGAAGATTGGTAAGGAAGTTGTTGGCAGTCAAATACTATGTATAAACTGTCAGCTATTTTAGAAGCATATTTTGGAGAACTAAACACATTCAGGAGTTTAACGAGGCATGGTCAACCGGTACGTAGAGTCTGAAATTAGATGATCTAAAGAAACACATAAAGGGCGAACCACATGAGAGAGCAATTGATTTAGAAAATAAGGAGCAATTAAGTGCATGCGCATACAACTCCCGTGTAATGCAAGAAACTTAGATTGGGCGAGGGAAAATGCATATGGCTGAGGTGGACATAAAAAATCCTAAAATCTCGTTTTTGATCAGCATATTACATAGCAAAAAATGAAAAGCCATATTCTGATATGAACGATTTGATTTTTCTGCAAGAAATGAATGACGAAGTAAAAAGTTAAAAATATAAAAACGAGCAATTGCGGAAATGATCAATGTAATTGCAGAATCAATGAAATCGGACTTGTTGAAAGAACTTGCAAAGTGTCATTACATTTCGCTTTTAACAGACAAGAGTACCGACCATGCAATGATATAAGAAGCAGCGATATATGTTCTAAGTCTCGGCTAATGATCGATAGGATTAGTAGTTTACAAAGACAAAACCTGCATTTTAAAAAAAAAAGGCGTCACGAAATGAATAAACAATTTTCCCATGATTTACAGCGTTTCTTAGTAACTACGAAGTTTACTTCAATTTAACCTAAGCTCATTAATTATTGATGTACTACCAGTCCTGTCAAAACCGCAAAAATATAATCACTTTGTTATTTTGTTTACAAACATGCAGCTTAAACTGTAAAATTTAAACTGTTAGATATGATAGCAACTGTGGGGTTGTTAATAATAAAAGCGTCTTAATTAAAAAAAAAAAAAAGAATTAACTATTATATTATAATAATCTTATTTAGAAAGATATGTTTGAGATCAACATAAACTTCCACACCATAATGATTTTTTTTTCTTTTTATTTGTACGGCTTTTATTTTTTTAAATTTTTTATTTCAGTTGATATTTTAAGTAAGTTTTATACACCTGGACTGTAAGTGTGTAAACACATTTGCTCTCGTCCGCAGGTTTAAGTTTATTTGATTGATTAACTAATTGATTAATTAATTTAAAGAAAATATTGCTTTGCTGTAATTCCAAATGCTTGCTAAATGAAGAAAGAAAACATTGCATTGCTTTTAATTACGCATCTTTTTCAGATCAATGTTTTTTTATACACCACTCATCGTTTTTGCTCGCATTTTTGCTGGCTATGAGATTCAAAAAATCAAAAGGCAAATTTTATAAATTAATTATTTCACTGTAATTTAAACTGCGAAGCTGTTTATGAAGGAGAATTCGAACTCTGCATACAAGACTTTATTAATAAGAAGTTCAGCAAACTCATTGTTTTTCAACTCAGTTACTAAAAACTGAATTAAACATTCTTTAGATGAATTTCTTAGTGTCTCTATTGAGTTTTTCATAGTCTCTTTTGAGCAAACCCTTTTATTAGAAATGTTATAACGCCATATGATCGATTACCTCATTCACAATCTTTTATTGAAAGTGTGATCCACTTAAATCAGTGAGCAGATGAATCCTTTGACCATCATGTTCAACAATCTTTCAGTAGATACTTTGCAATGCCTAGATTAGGCATATCAGGCAGATTTGGATTAAGATGTAGGAAAACCATAGCATCTATTATTGTGACGTCAACTGCACTTGACTCCACTATTATTATTAAACGTTCTAGGTATTTCATCAATACTGATTTTAGAGTTTTCATTGAAGATCCATCTAATGGCTCAAGGCAAGTGGTACAGATGAAAGTAAATATGACAAAACCTAATTTATATCAATCTTTTTTTTAGAGAAAGATATAAAAGGCTTCCAAGGAGCAAGGAGATCTCTCACAAAGTATAATAATTTTCTATGCAAATTTTTAATCGTTTTTTTCCCTTGCTCTGTTGCAAAAGTGTTCTTTCTTCAAACCTTTCACATTTTTCCTGACAATCTCTATGAAAAGTTCCTGTTCTAATGCCCCCGATGAAAGGTTTGATGTACTAAGAAGTGTCATCTCTGTTTGTTAAGTTTAGTTCGCCGATAAGACAAGATAACAAGAAGTTCTGAGAAAGTGTGACTCGAATTTTAAATTGATGATATACCAAGATGTTGTTCTATAGCATCTCCATTTATTGTCTGCTCCAAGGTTAAATATATTGGTATTCCAGAAAATTTTTTGTTTGTGCGCCTCAATGAAAACCAACCAGCTTTGAATTTATTGAAGACTTGTTGATGTGTTAATAGGTTCTTAAGTGCATCATGATATTTAACTAACCAAAAGGCATAACTAAGATGGTTTAGTGTAAAAAACAGGTTTGTTATTTTTGGCAGACATGGAATATATTAATAAGTTTCCATCTCTGATATTGTGGATAAAATTGTGGTATAAGTGAATCAAGTTTACATACCATAGCCAAAACTGAGCCGTTTTTCCATGATGACTCATGTTTTGTGTGTCTATTGTGTGGTCACTTGTGCAATGACATGTGTGTTTATGATCTCTACAACTTTTCTACTACCCATCAAATTTTTAACTAAATTCGCCCTTTTTAATGTCTTCAAGTGTGATGTTTTCAGGAAGAACCTCATGCTTTAGTTTCATTATTACCTCTCTAGACCTAGTGCTACATTGCCAGCGACATATTCAAGCCAATTTTGACACCGGTATACCGGTTTGGGCACCCAAACTAATCCGCTCAAACCCAAGCTTGCTTGTTGTTTTAAAATACATACAATTGTCATAAAAGTAATTTTAAAAGACTGTATTCAAAATAATCTTTAAAATTTATTAAACGATGTTATCTTGATTTCATAACACTTTCAAAGCAAAACAAATATGCGGAAATATATTACACTTTTAAAGGTTAAAAATCTACTTGATCAACTGAAATATAAAATTTTAAAAACACCTATAAGCCTTGAAAATCAAAAGAAATAAAACACTACGTTGTGGAAGTTTAAGTTGATCTATCAATCATATCTTTTTAAATGAGATTATTATAACATAATAGTTTAATTTTTTTTATTAAATCGCTTTTATTATTAACAATCACACAGTTGTTATCCCAACTAAAATTTTAAATATTACAGTTTAAGTGACATTCTTGTAAATTATAGATCAAAATAAAGTTATATTGCAATTTTTGAGGCTTTGACAGAACTGGTAGTTCATGAATAATTAACGAGTAGGTTAAAAAACTTCGTATTTGCTAAGTAAATCATAGACAAAATAAATTATTTATTTTGTGGTAACGTCTTAGTGGCTGTGATTGTCAAAATCTCAGTATTTATATTAAATAAAAATATCAATATTTTTGGGTTGAGAGTTGATGTGAAGGGTTAATGTGAATCTCTCTCATGCTAAGCAAGCGCTCTATCTTTGAGGTAGCCAATGTATGTTAAAAAAAGCTTTTATTTTATGATAACGTTTTTGTCCTGTCAAGTTGTTTCATTATGCCAATATGTTGTTCCGTCAAGTTGTTTTTTATTCTTTTTATGGCAGTCAGCATAGCGGTGACTAATGAAAATGCTGGATTAAAAAAAAACTGAAATACCGTAAGAAAACATTGAAAATAAGGCTATTATTATAAGGTAAAATAAAATCTTAAAATAAAATATCCTTTTTTGTTGATTGGGAGATAAAGCAGGTGGAATTTTGGAAGCTGGAAGTAGAATATGGTTGGGGTGATCCTTACTCAAACTAAAAGTAGAAAATAATTACAAATCTAATCTCTATAAATTAAGTAAGTTTCCAAGTATTATCTATTAAACACTAAAATACAAAGATCTTCTTGACCATGTGTATTATTTATCGCTACTTCATAATGCAAATAAAATTACTGACTAATTACGATTGGTCAGTTTTTTCAAATCCAGGTATGACAGTGAGATATTATTGTTGTTAAAACCAACCAATGAATATCTTTAATATCATAATTAACCAATCGTTGACGTGCATTATCGCTGCTTCATAATGTAAATAAAATTAACGACTAACTTCGATTGGTTGGTTTGTTTAAATCTAGGTCATTTTTAGGGGTATTATACATTCACTAATGTTGTGAAAATGATTCAACATGTAAAATGTCATATGTAGGGTGACTTTTTGAACTTAGTCAAGGCTAGTGCATAATCAAGTGGTGTACTACTGTATTGGTTATATAGAAGGATGTTTTATGCATTGAATAAGACCAAATTAGCATGATTGGTCTTATAGAGGACATGAAGGTGGCAATTTTATTTCTCTACCCCTTAAAGAAATGTCAATTTCTGATGCGAAACTGTTTTACTTTATTCAAAATAAAAAATTTTCCCCAAAACCCTCAGAATGAGGCTCTAGGGATGTTATCCTACATAAGATTCTGCTTTGAATAATACCAAATATACCTGCGGTATATATTTTTTGAAGGTAAGGCCTACTTTTGAGCTGTTTCTCCCAGACTAACAGGGTTGAAAATTCTATGTGTCAGTCAGAATTTTGTTTATGATAGGAAATATCATAGGAAAACACAATTTGCTTTTAAAAAGGGGTCAAACGATAATTTTTTTCAAATGAAAACTAAGCAAACAACAAATGTAGGTAAGAAATTTTAAAAGTTAATTACCACCTCAAAGCATAAATTTTATTTTTTTTAGGAGACGACAGGTCATCCAGCAGTACGGAATACCAACAAATTGGCAAATGTGATAAATATGAATTGAATTGCGAGTTGACATTTGAGTGCTCGGTGTGTGAGTTTTCTTCTAAATATTTAAAAAATTTAAAGCTGCATATGAGAAAACATCCCGGAGAAATTCCATTCACGTGTTCTGTTTGCAATCATTCTACCATTCATTTTAACCATTTTAAAATTCATATGAAAATCCATTCTGGTGAAAAGTCATACAAATGCTCTATTTGCAACTATGCTGCCGTACAACGAAGTAATCTAAAAGTTCATATGAAGGTCCACTCTGATGAAAAGCCATATCAGTGTAATTTTTGTAATTATGCTTGTAGGCACTCTCAAGGTTTAAAACTGCATGTCAAAAGACACACTGAAGAAAAAATGTTCAAATGCTTGGTGTGTGATTTTTCTACTATATTTAAAAGTGATTTAAAACGTCACATGGAAATTCACCCTGGCGAAAAACCATATAAATGTTCAGTTTGCAATTTCAGTTGTAAAAATTCACAAGGCCTGAAAGTGCATATCAGAAGACACTCAGCTGAAAAGCTGCTTAAATGCAACATCTGTGGTCAGACTACTTTGCATTACAACCATTTAAAAATTCATATGCAAATCCACACAGGCGAAAAGCCTCACAAATGTCCTCATTGCGAATATGCTACCATACAACGTAGTAATTTGAAAATCCATATGAAAATTCATTCTGGTGAAAGGCCTTACATTTGCTCTGTATGCAATTATGCTTTTAGACATTCTCAGGGCTTGAAACTGCATTTGAGAACTCACTCTGGTGAAAATCAATATAAATGCTTAATGTGTGATTATTCGTGTAAATATTCTAATGGTTTGAAAATGCATATGAAACTGCACACAGAAGGAAATTCATTAAAATGCTCAATTTGCGATTATGTTACTTTTCGTAGACAAAATTTGAAAGCTCACATGGAAGCTTATCACACTAAAGAAATATCATTTAAATGTATGGTTTGTGATTATTCCACCATTCGACTGAATCGCTTTAGAGTTCATGTGAAAATACATACTGGAGAAAAACCACATAAGTGTGATATTTGTGATTACTCAACGATTCAACCAAATAATTTGAAAATTCATCTGCGAAAGCACACTGGCGAAAAACCGTTTCAGTGCAACATATGTGATTATAGTTGTAGACATTCTCAGGGTTTAAAAGCTCATATGAAAAGACATGTTGAACATCCCAGGTCCTGAAATATATGTTTTCATCATACCAGTTGTTTTACTTTGAAATTGCCATACTATAAGTTTTATACTTTGTGTTTAACTTTCATAGAAAAAATTTTTGAGGTCTTTTGCTAAACAGTGGCGAAGAAGTTGTAATTTTTTTGTCAAAATATTGCAATGCTTAACTTTGAAAACAAATGTAGCTAGATATAGTTTCTATTGTAGTGATGGACAATTTTAGAAATAGATAATGACTGGTGTCTGTCATTTTAGTGATAGGTATTGACTGTGTCTGTAATTTTAATGATGGGCATTGACTTGTGTCTAATTTTAGTGATGGGCATTGACTGGTGTCTGTAAATTTTTTAATGGGCATTGACTGGTATCTGTAATTTATTTCAGTGTTTCAGCAATGTCATTTGATGCTTCGATAAACAGCTGTTTAAAAAATATGTTTACACTATTATTATTATTATTATTTTAATTACTTCATATTGTGTCAGAAGGTTTAATGGTTTCACAGCATTTATTAATTTAATTTTCAATTTTTTAATTATTCACAATGTGAAAGGTTTGGCAATGAGCAAACATTTAAGTGATTTATGATTGGTGCAAAGGGCTATTGGTAAAATCATTTAGCATTTATCTATTGTTAAAATGAATTCAATTTTGTCCAGGATGAATTATTGATAGCGAAATTATTGTGTTGCTGTTTTTTGTAATTATCGTTAATCAATTATTAATTTTGATAATTTGTATTATTTATAATACTAATGTAATATTTAGAATAAAGTGTGTACATAGCAGAGCTCAAGTATTTATTTATTATTATAGTATATTAATAAATATTATATTAATAAAATTATTAATAAGTAGAGCAGCTTATCAATTACCTTGTGTCCTGGCACAAGAACTATGAGATGCACGTGGTATTCGGTGGTTACTAATAATATAATAACATTAGTATTTTAACTGTAAGTTGGATTAAATAATTATTGTTGGTTGATCTTTATGACACGTGTGTTTGTTTGTTTTTTTGGGTGCGTGCCTGCAAGATGATATCAGAGGGAATTGGTAACGTGGTCACAACGCTTTGAACACACCACCACATCGGGGCAAGTTTTGTTCTTGATTACTTACAGTCTCTCGTTAATGTAGTGTAGAACATATCCGCCATGGTTGTATTTACATATTACAGCAGCATTATAAACATGTTATATCATCATTCACAATTACTACAGATTTTCTGTGTTAGCAATACTAATTGCAGTTTTGACAATCAGACCATCAGCGTTATTGTCATGATGAGAGTTTTTAATACCATGCAAGCCAGTCACTGACACAATAGCTTCATCAATAGACTCTTATTAGACTAATTAAGTTAGAACTCTGCCATTATTACTGACACACATGTGTTTCCAACAGCAGCAATTGTAACAGCTGACACTTTATGATTGTTTTGACGTTGTTGTTGTTCAGAGGTTTTTGTAGAGAGATCAAAGGTGTAACCATCGAATGCACCTCATAGTTTTTGTGCCAGGACAAAATGTACTTGATAAGCTGCTCTGCTAGATCATTTTAGGTGGGTGTGATGGAGGGCTGCCCCACCATCCACAACACAGTAGCTTGTGTTTGGCTTTTGAACGTGAGGATGAAGTTTTAATATGCTGTTGCATAATTCTTAATTCTAATCATTTTTGAAAAGTGCACTAAGCTCAAGTGAGAACTCGAACTTGATGTTTTTGATTTGCTCTTTCTGGTCTTATCGTCTTAGAAGAAGAGTTGCACAAGTGAGCAATGTAAGAGAATCATTGTGTATCACATTTTTGTCCACTTTCACTCATACTTGTTAGGGCTCAAGTGTACGCACCTGGTCACTGCTCCTAATAGTCATCATTTTAAAACATACACCATCTTGTTTATTCTGAATCATTTGACCAACTATCTCTGCATTATCACAATTGGTGTTGTCACTTTCTCAACGAGTTAAACCAGTTGATAAACCTCTCAATTTCGGAATGTAGGTCAAATAATTTATTTGTTTGGAATCACGCATCCAGCTTTTCCATATATGCCATGTCCCGCTGTCTTTGATTTGCAGTCAGATCGACATTCTGTTCATTAGTTCTGTGTATAAGGTTGCAGTAAAATCTATAAGGTGTAAAGTCCATGATCGTCTTCAAATGTAGCATCTCTTGTTGGAACATCTCTTGTAGGAACATCTCTTAGATTTGGCATAGTGAATATTTCTCATTGCTGCGAACAAATTTATCATTTGCCAAGCGATTGCAGCAAAAAATTCCAATTACTAGTCCTTTCTTCACAAAATATTTATTTTGACATATGAAGGACACTGTAACCATAACTTGGCAGTGCGGGACGATCTTGCCAATACCTCTTTTTGCTTATCGAGTTCTTGTTCTATGGTCTTCTGTTCTATGCAGTTTGATATTTCATCTAGTCCTTGTTGGTAATCCTTTTGGATGAAATCACATTGTAAGACAATGTTTTTAACTTCAATGTCAGTCAATTGCTTCACCTTATTCTCTCTTCTGACAAGATCCTTGCTAGTAAAACTATCATTTATGTCATAATCACTCTCAGTCTCATCACTGGAGCTACCATCGCCCATATTCGACTTGATGTCATTTTCGTTTTTAGCAACTTCTTTAGTGACAACCTCTGGGAAAAGCTGTGACAACAGTCTTGAGGTTGTTATGAAACAGTCTTTACGAAAAGTTATTGCAATAGCTACCTTGCCATGCACTGTTTCCAACGCAACACAATCCAGATTCTGACATTACTTTATGAATGCTACTTACATAGCTCAACTTATGAAAACCTCCATGGATGAGGACTAATTTTAAGTCTAGGGCTTTCACAATCTCCTTGGCTTTCAGAAATAATGGTTGAATGAATGTCAGAATAGGAATGTAGGAATGTCAAATTCCTTAGCTTGTTGATCACAAAGAGCATTGTTAAATATATGCTGGACATATTTGTTGGATCAAGATCAATAATTGAGAGCATGTGAGCAATTGACTGGTCATCTTTTGAAACATCTGTCATGTCCCCAGACCAACCAGGTCTAGTTTCAAGAGCAACATTTGAATGAACTTGGATATGTGCCAAAGCAGGTCTAAGTGCACATCAGGTGGTATGGTACTTTGAAACTGTTGGTGGATTTGCTCAACAGACTGAAAGCTTTGAGAGATCGGAGCATTCAGAAGTACAATACATGACAACAGCTATTTCCCTATTTTGTACAACATTACTCTGCTTCATTAATCTCTTTCACGGAATATATGGTAAATTTTAGGAAGCGGCAGCTATGCTGCACAAGTTGTAGAAAGCACGATCCCATTCCATTTAGAGTTCCCTGGCCAACAAGTGTTCGGACGTTATGATATAATTAGTTATCCACTGACTATTGCCAGAAGCATCATAGCACGTTTGATGAAATCGTCTGGTTCATCATTGCAAACCATAGATTGCTTGTACCTAGTGACTTCATCAACAGTGTAACTAAATCGAAGGCTACTAATATCTCCCAGTAACCACTTTGACCCAAACATGTGATCCATTTCCACAGCAGTACTGACAAAATTTGGGGAAAGTGATGACCTAGGTCTGGCATCAATCACAATTGCCTGACCAAATATTTACTTACTTCAGTGGATGTTTCACAAATCCTTCCATGAAAATTCGGAGGTACGTAAGTAACCACTCTGTTCTTATCAACATTGTTGATATCTTCGTTAGTAGGGTATATTTAAAGGTCATATATTTTCGCGAGTAACTCATTGAGGATGATCTTTGCAGCAGTACGGACAAGCCGTCTTGAATTGTCTTGAGTCGGCGTTTCACTTCTGGTATCATTTATCACTGATAGTCCATCTCGCTGTATCCTTGAACCAGACAACATCACGTTTACCATTTGACTCTGCAATAAAAGATAGTGTCACCATATCTTTTTACAAGTTGGGTCTTCAGGTAAAATGTTCTACAATAAAATGTATCTTTTGAGTCTGGTAACAATTTCATTTAATGATATAAATCTTAAACACTGTACAGTTCCGCTTCTGCTTTGAGTCAGTATCTTTATCTACAGAAATATTCCATCTGACTGTGATCCGTTGGTCGACCTTTTCGTTATTTGTGCTGAATTTTAAATCTATCAAAAATCTATCATACAAAGAGTACTGGGCCTCTGTTGTCTGGTAAATCGTTGCAACTTAGAAGACAAATACTTTCATTTCAGCAAATGAATATCTTCTGGATTTTAGTTCTTCTAACAATTCTCCTCTATATTGCATCGTTTGACATAACCCAATTTTCTTTCTATCTGTGTGGGGTTACAAGAGCATCGTCTAATTTTCTTGGCTGTAGTGCCACTTTCAACATTTGCTGCGCTTCCATAGCACTTCTTTTTCCGGATTTCATTACCAATATTCTTTTGACAACTGATGTGTATTTGAACCGGATTATTCTCTTTATCCAGATGTTAGAAAAATTTATTATTATAGTAGATCTTCTCAAGGGTGTATTTAGCCTTATATGGCTGTTGCGTAGAGGGATTTTTCTATTTTCAGAAATATTTCATACATTTATGTTGGATCTATTGCAGAATTTAAATGCATGTGCACCAATACCCTGATTAACCCTCATATTTAGAGCTTACTGGTGAATGAAAGTGTTAATGCGCTAATTAAAATAATCAAGTACCACGTTAATAATGTTAAGTAAGAAGAGATGTTAGCAGTGAAGGTATGGATTACTTTATGATTAGTAATGCTGAATTAGCAAGCTTTTATTTACTACCTAAAATCCATAAGCGTTTACATGCCGCTCCTGATCACCCAGTTATTTCTAATACTGATTACTTCACTGAAAACATCTCTTTTTGAGACTATCATCTCCAACCAGTGACTAAAAAAGTTAATTCTTTTATACAGGACAGTAACGATTTCCTAAAGAAATTAAGCGCTCTTCCTTCTCTATCACAAGATTTTTTTATGTACCATTTATGTTGTAGGTCTCTATCCCATTATCCGACATGAAGAAGATCTCAAAGCTATTAAAAAGTAAACATGAGAACAAATCTGTCGCCACCAAGAGTCTCTTGGAGTTGGTGAAATATTTTCTCAAAAACGACCATTTCTAACGTTATAACCAGGTGTTTAAACAACTCAGAGGTGCAGCTATTTAGACTAAAATGGCACCGAGTTGTGCTATATTATTTATGGCTACTCTTGAAGAAAAATTTTTGCAGCAGGTCCTGAAAAATATTTTCTATGATGTTTTTATAATTTGGCAGCATGGGGAAGAATCTATTTTAGAGTTTCTTAATAATAAGTAAATAAGTCAGTATTTATTCTGCCACAAACAAATATGCATGTGCTTTGAAAATTACAAGACAAGATCATAGACTGCAAAAAATAACAACAAGGATAAACTTTAAGATAAGAAACGAATGATGGCAAGGATAGGCACAAAAATTGTAAAATACTTATAAGATTCGCCGTGGAATTCTTAACTGCAATTCTTCCAATGTAGTATATTTAGTACAATGCAAAACCTGCAATAAACAATATGTGGGTAGCACATGTACAAAATTTTGGCTTAGATTTAACAACTATCTAACTTGTAACAGGAAGCATAGTTTTAAAAAAAAACTGTTTCACAAAAGTCTTTTTCAATCAAACAGACCATAAAGGCATGGAGGATTGGGAATTGATTCTTATAGAGATGCAGGGGACTTCACTACTTTGCGTAGGCGAGATTTGTTCTGCAGTATAAATTTAATTCTGTTTTTCCCCTTGCACTTCATGAATGAACGTGAAAGTTTTTACTTAAATTTTGTAATTTGTCTAAGCTTTTGTATGGTTTCACACCTGGCAATAGCATAATTCATATTTTTTATTCATTTTTAATGAAATCAACTTAGTCACAAAATAAAGGAAGTAAAAATAAATCGTGTGATTGAAATATTCATTTTTGGTGACATTTCGGAAAGCAACCTGTTTGCCGTCTTCAGAGGAATAACAACAAAATTTTGGCATTTATACAGATTTATAGTAGATTCGAAAGTTATTTATGATAGTATACTGGGTGTACGATTAAGAATAGAAAAGAAATATACTTAGTTGTTTGTGTTGCAGGAAGGCAAATTTCAGCTTTTATTAAATGTTCATTTCATGGAATGATTGCATTTTTTAATTTTTTGCAAGATATGGGGCTAGTGTTTCGTTTTCCATTAGATTTATTTTCTTAATCGAGAGTATGATCCTTTTTTCCAACATCTTTGCAAGATCTGGTTAGTGTCAGTTACATTAATTGTGGACAGGTGTTCTGTGTGTTGTCTAATTTTACATTTGGATTTCTTGATGTATGCTGATAGACATGATAGATAATCTCTACATGGAATACGGTAAAGGATGTTGTATTATCATTTAGAGAAAGATATTCTTTTTATGAAGTTTTTATTATGTATTTACATAATCAGCATAATATTCCAATTATAACTCGTGGGAACATAAACATGCATTTACATCATATTAGGGGTAGGTTTATGAGTAAGGTATTTAAATGGTTCATTGATCCTATGTATGTATATATATCCTATATATGATGAATTATGTCACACCAATTTGATGAGTGACATAATTTATCAGATAAAGAAAAGGGTTGTTAAAATATTATGGCGGCATTGAATGCGTTTTAAATTTTCATAAAGTTTGAAATGTGCAGGATGGATTTGTTTTAGTTGTTGATTTGGCTGTTCTTGGAATTTAAAGTTTATACTTATGTTGATAAATAAATTTTGTAGGGTAATTATTAGCAAGAAGTATTGTATATAGATGTTGGCATTCGGTTTCAAGTTCATTGAGTCAGAAATGAGAAAACCATGAACTTTCAATGCTTGATTGTACAACTTCAGAGTGGTTAAAATTGAAGTTGAGATATTGATCAGTGTGTGTAGTTGTGATAAACTGTGACTAAATGATATTTTACAGTTTTGTTGAGGAATACCTTAGAGTTGTCAGATTCATTTTTGATTATAAACTTATTTTGTGTTTGTTTTATTGGTTTGAACCCTTTTAAGGACATTGGATGTACGAACCGGTATTGATATGTTTGTAGTTTTTAGTGATATTGACAGTTCTCTCAAGATTTATAGTTAACGTAGTTTTGTCTACAGGAAAGATAATTATATTTTCGCATTGTGTTTGTCTTTTTAGCGATATGTTTCATAGAGTATTTAAAAGAGAAAAGAGACAATTTGTGTTATTTAATATTTTTCATAGCAATATCGTTTATTATCTTTTGCGTTTTTGTTGTTGAGATTTTAAATAAATACGTTAATCATTTTATAACAGTTTTTTCCCTAATGCCAATAGGCATGCTACAGCCAAAAAAAAATGCGCTATATAGCTGTTTTGATTTTGTTATGACGAGGAAATTTTTTATTAAGCAAACATATATTTAGAAATTTTTAATTTATGTTTTCCAGGTAATATAATCTTTAGAACCAGCAACTATTTTCAGACCATTCAAATACCAGTTTGGTATAAATGTATAAATGATCTGTTATGAACACCAGCAAATTCATCTCTGTAGCAACTTATAATAGTCACCAATTGTAAATGGATATTAAGTTTTTGGAAATCTGTAGTAGGCTAATAATTTAAGACATGCATGTTTTTCTAGTATAACATAGTAAGTATAACATAGACTAATAGTTGTTAAGTTGTATTGAGAACTTACCTAATGAGAAGTAAGAAATTTTGTTTATATTTTTGACAATAATACCAATAATGATAATAATAAAAAAATCAATCAAATCTTCTTTTAAAACAAAATTAGTGGCTAGATCTTGATACATAACTATTATCTGGAAATTCATTTTTAGCTGGATAAAAATTTTTATTAAACAGGTTAGGGTAAATAATATGTTTATCAACCAATGGTGAGGGAAAAGAAATGTTTTTTAGT
Source organism: Euphysa ruthae (assembly GCA_035046665.1). Lineage (NCBI taxonomy): Eukaryota > Metazoa > Cnidaria > Hydrozoa > Anthoathecata > Corymorphidae > Euphysa > Euphysa ruthae. The sequence goes on along the minus strand of JAUZNK010014200.1, from coordinate 320 downwards.
GCAAGAATCAGGGAGAAAGTTATATATTTTAAGGAAAAGTAAGAAAAGATTTAAAATTCGAACCTGTATCAACACTGCAATGGGTGGTGGGGGAGGGTCTTTGGGAGCCACTGAACTAAGTAAACAGGTAAGTATCAGTAGAAACGATGTTTTTAAAAAATTTCTGTATGCGTCCCTGTTAAGTGATTTAGGATAGCTACAGAGGGTTATTGTTAAAATCATTTAGTATCTGTTTAATCATCACCAGCGATATAGTGTTCCTATTCATTTAGTTAAAAATCTGTTTTAGTACCAACCTTCCTCCTTTACCGCTAAATCTG